>JBAMNC010000575.1:210000-392840 GCA_037902135.1 Cetoscarus ocellatus
ATACACACACAAACATGATTTATCATAAATTCAGGCTTCACTCCAGCTCAGCCTCAATATCATCCTAGATTGCCTTGCATGCAATAAACCTCTCCTCAATAAAAAGTAATACATCGAGTTATTTGGTACTTAAAGGAAACTTAAATCCATTCCGAGCCTGTTATAATCACTCTTAAGGACAGTGCTCGGTGGACCCTTGCATGCATGCACTCTGACACAGTAAACCAGTTAAACATTTTGGGTCAAAGTCACAGAGCAGTTATCTCTCATGCTGGGCTGCCACATCCCTTTATCCCTTCAGCTTTGCCCTCCAGGAAACATATCAGCTCTACATTCAACATATTCAAATCAAACATCGACTACACTCCTTACAGCTCTTACTATCACAAAGAAAACAGTCCTGGAAATCAAAAAATCCTTTCAGTATCAATCACTGGAAAAATCTCAGAATAAAGCTATTATCGTAAGATAAAAATATCATTTTTATTATCATTACTTACCCAAAAATCTGCCCAATTCAACTAAATTTGGTCTGGTAATAAGATAACCTCCACCCCCTCCTGATTTCTAATTCACTTAATTTATTTCCTAATTATTATTTTTTACTTATTCATTCTTTTTTTTTTTCCTGTCACTGTTATTGTCCTTAACTATGACGAATCCAACAGACCCATTTAAACACACACACCCACACTCACACACCAATTCAGATGAACAAAGGCATTTGCCCACTACCAGCAAATGACTTACATGTTCAATCCTAACAACTCCTTGACTGCTAATTCTGTATTTACCATTTTTTTTTATGTATTCATAGGTACTATTAATTTATTACATGTCAGCAAAATTAGTTCTTGTCTCTTCTGCCTTTTGTTTCTTCATCATCCTAGAGGACATTCTTGACTTTTTAATATTTTAAATTCTCCTTAAAGTTTCATTTGCAAGTATTTAACACCTCCCTCTGTACATATTTGTTTGTTTGTTCTGTATTAATCTGTTAAGATTCTGGTCTGTGAATTGTCCTTATTGCCATAAATGTCACTTGTTCGCTGTTATGTCATATTATCACACCCCACACCCCACCACACACACACACACACACACACAAAGATGGTGTTCAATGATTATGTTCCTCATAAAGTGAATTTTCAAATCAACTCCCCTTACCAGCCTTATGACTGTTTCACCCGCAATGTACGTAAGAAACCCCCCACTCAGCTCTTCCTCCCACGTCAGACCTGCTGTGATGTTGTTGATCAGACTGCTTTGAAATCTGACCTTTCTGACCTTTACACAGCCTGTAATAGACTCTGCTGATTTGTCATCAGTTACCCTTTTCTCACTCGTCACTGTTGAATGTATGATACATTTGGATGGTTGTCACTAAGTATAATAAGACAGAGACACTGGATTAGTTTTCTCTTTAAGTGTATCTATTCCATCTTACATGAAACAGTGTTTTGTCCCCTCAAATGATCCTGTAATATCCATCCATAATCTATCAACACCACTTATCCCTTTTAGGGTTGTGGTGGACTGGAGCCCATTCCACTGATTTTGGATGAGAACTGTCACCAGCCAATCGCAGGGCCACAGAGAGAGACGGACAGTCATTCATGCTCACACCCTTACCTAAGGGCAATTTTGAGACACTAATGAACTTAACAAGCAAGTTTTTGGTCTGAGGGAAACTCCATATTTGATAGACGGGGACTGAACCAGCAACCTTCTTGCCGTGAGGCACGTGCACTACCTGCTGCATCACCATGCCGTCACCATTATATCTAATCAGATTATTGTTTGCTCAACATGTTCAAAAGGGATTGACAAAAAAGCTTTTAAATGTAAAGCTGCTGTGGACTTGAACATCTTAACACTTAATATTACATCAGTTTCGCAGTTTTGGTTGTTAAAAATTCTGTCTTCTGATCTTGTGATGGATTTGTTACTGATAGTGTCATCATTTCTAGTTATACCCAATGCTTTGAGAAACCAGCTTCACTTTGCTGTCTGATATTGCCGGCAACTTTGGCCTTTGCTTGTGCCTTACAGGCCTTGTCATTCACTATTCTGTTGAGTTTAAGTGAATTTCTTTTTGTTGTTTTGTTGTTTTTTGCTACAACTTTTGTTTGTTTGTTTGGTCATTTTATAGTAATTTGCTGTTCTTTTGTAAGTTTGCATCTTGACAGCCTTAAAAACAAAAATGTACATCTTACGGGGTCTCTATTGACACAAATCAAATTGAGAAAAGTTTAAATTTTGGTGTTGGCAAAATTTCTGCAAGGGCTGAGTTAATTACACTATGGACTGATTAAAATCCCCCCAAAAATACTCTCAGCTGAAAAAGAGTTGGTGCCAAAAACGAGTGTAACAATAATGTTTCAGAAAATCAAATCCATGGGTGTCACTGATATTCAACCCTTTAAAGCCTGAAAACACAAATTATAGCCAAAAAAAAAAAAAAAAAAAAAATTTGGAGCTGAAATGTTTATTTCAATTTTTTTCATCCAAAACAATTTAATTTTTCATAAAATTTAACATTAATATTTTTTGTATCTCATTTGATACATTAGGTATTTTTGGCAACTGATAATCCTCTTGAGGGCATTTTTATAATTTATCTGATTGTATTCAGATGTTTTTTTTTAGTAATTTGTTGATCATATTGATTAGATAGAGGTATAATAAAAGTATGTATCAAGAATGATACAACAGGCTTTAAGGGGTTAAATCTGAATTTTACACTCTGAAGTCTGAACCTGTAACTCTTGTAGAGTCAATCATCCAGCCCATCTCCCATTGATGGGTAAGTAACATATGCCACAAGCTTGTGTCATGAAAATTGCAGAAAATGCAGAAAATGTTTTTGTTGTTGTTGTTGTTTTTGTTATGTTTTTTGTTTGTTTTGTTTTGTTTTGTTATTTCAAAATAAAACAAACATAACATTTTTTTTTTATTTCAGTTAATTTACCTTGTTAGTAAACAGTAAATAAATGAAGAAAGGTTTACATGTTGCAGTGTTAATATATAGAGTTAAAAATTAAATATACTCTAAAAGAGTGCATTCATATACAGAGGTGTTGATCAAATCACACTGTTAAGTGTTACTAAGTTTTAAATTTTAACTTCAAAAAGAGTCAACAATAACACTTGATGAGATTTAAAGTACCAACTCTCCAAAAAGAGTGAAAACAACACGTTGTGGTGTGGTCCCATATATACACTTAAAAATATTCTAATATTAACTCTGATAGTGTTAATTTGTCTATGTAGATTTTGCTGTGCAGATCCTGAAGCTCTTCCTGCAGGATCAACAAGACACGTAATTCCTGCCTCATAGGTCTAAACTCATGAAGTACAAAACCCAAATATTGATTCTGTATGTCCTAACATAACATACATCCATAGCATATCAGTATTAAAATATCTTTTGACCGAAAATTGGTGATTATTGTATACAGCCTGGAAAGCCCTGACCATATGGTCTACTGAAGAGTTTAGCCACTACTGCTCTTGTACCACTAGATGGCGCCGAGACCGCATGTTTGAGGTTAAAACCAGTCAACCAGTCATTTGGAAGTAAATCTCATAATAAAGTGTTAAAAATGTTTCGTTATGTCGGATGAAATGACGAGGCAACAATATTTAAAAAAAAAAAAAAAAAAAAAAGTCCGGCCTGTCTAGGTTAGAAAGGCAATCAACACCCTTCCTCCACTGCCTAAAGTTGTATTTTAACCTCAATGGTAAGAATTTAAACTAACGTTATGAGACACATTTTGTGCTCAAGCTTAGCAAATGTTCTGTTTAATTCATCTGCTAGTTAACAGGGCAATAAAAAAAGTTGTAAATGACAGCTAGACCAAGCTGTCAGTTTCAGAAAATTCTAATTTTTTTTTTTTTTTTTTTTTTGTATTTTCAGCTAAATTCAGCATTACCATATCTTGTTTTTTTAGCTTATGTGGCTCACTTTAGGTTCTTTTTCACATATGTTTTATTCATAATAGTGTTACATGAATTAAAGCTTTCCATGATTGTCCCAGTTATTACTAGATCCCTTTCTGAAGCCAAGTTGAGCAGCAGATTTACAGTACACATGTAAGCTTTTAGCAAAATGTACTCAAAAAACATTAAAAAACCTTTGAGAGGCCTTAAAAGTGTAAATGATTACAGCCTGTAATCTAAGACAAGCTATTGATTTACACAGGCTCTGCTGCTTTATGGGTTATGTAAGTGTTATGTAAGTCTGCGTTGTTGTGAGGAGCTGTCAGGTTGGCTGCCAACAAGACGTTCAAGTCATTAGGCAGTGAAAAACAAATTCAATGTGGGAAAAAAAGCTTTATTAATATTTAATATATATATCAATAATAATTTATATACAAAATATGTACATCAAACATCCTTTTGTTACATTTCAAAATAAAAATCCCAGGTACCTCTTTCTATACAAAACTATTATTTTAGTTGAACTTTACATTCACTCTTTTTGCCACAGACACAACATTTAAAGCAAAAATACATTTAAAAACCTGCAACTTGTTGTGTCTGTGTTAATCGAGTAAAGGCAACAGCATGAGCTAAGGTCAGGCCTTAAACATGACAGGGTACTGTGAGCAAAATGCAAATCTGGTTGAGCACAACGCTATGTACTGTACACGTTCACTTGGATACAGCAAATAACTACCTCAATCCCCTGCCTGGTAGCAATGCAGATACACTCAGTGGGTCACTTATCAAAAATAGAAGATGTACAGGTAGTATAAACAAAAATAATTACATGACATGACTGAACAAGAACTCCATCTAAATACACAAATAGTCATGAGTCACACATGAAATCATAAAATGGCCACATTACTCGTCGACAGACATGTGTGACACACCTTGGATGATGACAACGCCCTGAATTCTTCGAACATCGTGCACACTGGGGTTAAATTGAGCTCCATAGTATTTGAAGGGTCAGAGGAGCGATGTATTTTGTGACATCTCTTGTCACCAAGAAGCTGGTTTTTTTGGGTTTTTTTGGTAGCATTTTAAAGAATGGCTTTCGCAGTTAAAGGAGTGACTCGTGCTAAAAAAGTAGATCCTGCACTTACAGATCTACAGCAGGTCATAATAATTCAAGCAGCATCTACAGGGGGCTGTTGTTCAACCTTTACATTCATTACAGGCTGTATGTGTGTGCAAAAAAGTAGGTCCAAATGTTTTTCAACTAACTCTGGGGGCTTATCTCTGCCTAACATTCTGAACTGACCTTTGACATTCATCACAGAGTCCAAAAATAGCCTCTCTTCTTGACTTGTGCTCTCAAACTGATCAAAACTAATCTTCACAGTGTTTCCAAGCAGTCCAGTCTGTGACAGTAAGAGCCTTCACAATGGTAGACCACGTTGCCCACAATCTTATTGTTTTAGGTGTGATGACCTTTTGACAAACATGATGGGTCAAAATACTTAAAGGTTTAAAGCAACATTATGTAACTTTTCCACCTTAAAATAGTTTTGAAGTTAAAGAGCCCATGAAGTCAACAGGAAAAGCCTGTGCGCAACAAGGGCGATGTGAGTAAACGGCGTGAAATTGCAAATATTCAGGACGATTTTTGATTATTGTTGTGCGAATCACAGAAGGGGGGACACTCCCTTATGACTATATTGTGTACATTCTAAAAAAAAAAGGGGACTTAACATTAAGTGATGATAAATCTTAAACATCTGACATGAATATAAAAGCAACTTATGATGAAGCTGTTAGCTTTATGTACGCTATTATTACATTAGATTGTTCTTGATGGTAGAACCTATATTCATACTGCCATCATCCTTCACGCATTATCTTTAAACTCATCACCTTGTGATTTATTCGGCCTTTTATCCAATAAAACATGGCGCTGTGACAAAGCCACGCTGTTCACCATGCTGAATATTTAGACTGTGTGCCTGTGTGGACGTGAAACTTCATAAAATCGTCAGAAACAGCTGGCGTGAAAGCTTAAATCAACTGGCTTTAGGTTGAAAAAACCTAATTACGTGCAAATAATTAATGTGAAATATTCAAAAGTGGTGTGCAAAGGCATGAAGAATGGCTCGTGTTGCCTATTCTTAACACTATATAGCTTTGAGAGCAGCCTGTGGATCTCTCAGGAGTGTGTGTGTGTGTGTGTACAGCACTAGTTCATGCACCAGCCTTCACCTAAAAGGAAGCCAGTCTTTCTTTATTCTGTTTGATACAATGAGAGATGGATGAAAACCGTGATGAAAAAGGGAGTCCCAGATAAAAGAATAGGACAGATGTCATCCTCCTCGTTGACAGTTACCGCACTGTTGGATCTAAATTTATATTTCAAGGTGAAAAACTTACACATCGCTGCTCTTACAACAGCTGGGGTTTGAAGGGGTACCAGTGCACCTCAGTCCGTTTCCCCTCATTTCAGTGTTCCAACTATTAAACCACATCGACATTCAAAGGGCAGAACCGCATCTGCTTAGTCTTTGGTTTCCAGGTTCAAAGGGGGGACCTGCTTTAAAGCTTTGTGAAGTGAGGGGGAGTCCATGGGGTTCTGGTGGAGCACAGGAGACCCTGCCCTCTGGGACATCACCAAAGACGAGGAAAGAGTCTCTGGATGCAAACTGGCTGCGGAGCCGCTCATGCCGGGATACATGACGGGCATCCCACCGGGGTACCAGCACTTCTCCAGCATTGGCAGGTATGCTGCAGCGGTCGCAGCTGTGGGGGGAATGAGGTAGAAGGGGAGACAAAAAGGGGGCTGGTTGGGGGAGAAGTAGCCACCAGGGCTTCCCGCCATGTGACCGGGGTGGATCTCGTCCTCCAAGGACTCAGACCTGGACTTTTTAGCCTGAGGCTCATCGCCCTCTTGCTTGATGCTCGACCCAGCCTTCCTCTCAGATCCTGCCTGCTTGAGCTCCCCTTCTTTTGTATTGTTCTCTGACCACTGAGCTTTGGGGTCGCGCTTGTCGTGTTCTCCCCCGTAGCCGCTGTCAGTGTCCGTGTCGCTGCCGCTCTGTTCCCCCATCCCGTGAGGGTAAGTCCTTTGAATGACGGGAACACAGTTCTTAGCTGGGGCATCAGAAGCCCTCTGAGGCTGTGCAGAGGGTTTCTTCAGGTTCTCTGAGGGCTGAGGGGTGGACTCGTCTGGGGTCGGACTGCTCTGATGGTGCAGGACTTCAGCTGCCACCTTCTGGATGTGGCTGATGACATGGGATGGGGTCAGGTCTCGGCTACTTTCTTGGCCAGCCAGGTAGTGGAGGACCTCTTTCGCACACAAGTGGAAACCAGAGCGGAACATCTCCTCGCTGCTCTCCTCACTTCCATGATCACCTGAAGATGAGAACCACAAGTTAGAAAAATCCACAGTTTTGATCAGGGGTGGAAAGTAATTAGTTAAATTTACTCAAGCTTTTTGTGTAGTTGAACTTTTTAAACGTGTTTTTGAACCAGTACTTGTACTTGTACTGAATTTTTCGGAGTGTAATGTACTTAGTTACATCTCGTATCGTCTGAGCGCTGAGGAAAAGATTCAATAAAAATTAAAGCTAACCAATCACATACCAAAATTTTGACTTAAACCAAGATTAGTATCACAACACTTTTTACCAAAACAATACTTAAAACTAAAATAACACTGCTTTGGTGTTCAGAAACAAGATGTTAACAAGGATCGATCGCACTATTAATAAAGTCATGAGTAAAAATACATGAACAATTATTTTTAAATAAACTCGTATTCATTAACCCCTTAAAGCCTGCTGTACCATATTTGATACATACTTTGATGATACCTCTATCTAATCAATATGATTCTCAAATTACTAAAAAAAACATCTGAATACAATCAGATAAATGATAAAAATGTCCTCAAGTGGATTATCAGTTGCCAAAAACACCTAATGTATCAAATGAGATACAAAAAATATATGTTAAATTTTACGGAAATTTGGATTTTTTGGGATTGCAGTAGAAAGTGAAATAAACATTTCAGCTCCAAAAAATTAGAATTTTCTGGCTATAATTTGTGTTTTCAGGCTTTTAAGGGTTAAGGCAACAGTTATTCTATATTCATTGATTATACACTCACTGGCCACTTTACTAGGTACACTAGTCAATTGCTCATGTTCGCAAATAGCTGATCAGGAAATCACACGGCAGCGACTAAATACATTTCAGCTTGTAGACCTGATCAAGACGACCTGCTACAGTTCAATAAGAGCAACAGAATTTGAAACAAAGGTGCTTTAAGTGACTCTGCATGGTTCAGAACCTGCTTTCAGGACCTTTTCAAGGGTTTATGAAGAATGGTCCAAAAAACAGTGAAAAGTGAAAATTCCTTGTCAGTCCAAGAGACTGAAGAAGAAGACCAAAATAACTTGAGATGATAGAAAGGGAACAGTCGCTCGGATAACCAAAGTCACCAGCTCTCAATCCAATAGAGCGCATTTGGGATGTGGCTGTTCCGGACGTTCACATCGGGAATCTGTCGGCAACAAATCTGCAGTAACTGCGTGATGCCATCGTGTAAAAATTTACCAAAATTTTGAAGGAATGTCTCCGCACCAGAATTACGGCAGTTCTACGGGCATCCAAGTAGCAGCATGGTGTATCTAGTTAAGTGGCCAGTGACTTTTGTATTTGAAGTATGATTTATGTATTATTTCATAAATACTCTGTGATAATATTATTTGAGCCAAATACTATATGTACTATAATATACTATGATACTTGCTTGACTCGCCGCTCTCCAGTTGTTCTTTTCACACGACAGTAAAGTAATATGATTAAAATACTGAGTAAATTAAGAATATTTTAAATAACGCACATTTATTCTATTTGAGTTATTCAAAGAGTGCTACTTTTACTTGTACTTGAGTAAAATTTGATCAGAGTAACTGCAGGTTAACTTGAGCACTTGTACTAGATATGACAGATGAACATCCGCCTCATGCATCCACGCATCAAACTTACTAATTTGCAGGTCCTTCTGTAGTGCAATGATTTTCTGCTGCTGCTGCTCCAGGAGGGTACTCAGGGCTTTCACATGCTTGAGAGTGAGCTCCAGCACCACAGCTTTCTCCAAATGACCCAGCGTCTAAAACAGGAAGACCTTCGATAAGCATGTTGATCTTTCTTATGTAACACATTCTGCAGCTGAATAGAGGACAAGCCTCAAACACCCGGGAAGTCATGCAATCCACGTACACACACAAACAAGACGCTTTTAACAACAAATGAAAAACTAAAACTCTGATATTATTCACACAAATCTGATAAAACGACAAAACTGATACATGGATCAATTCTCTCCTTCCCTTATGCATTGCCAAACTTTATTTTTTGTCACTTTGAAGCTGAATCTACAAGCTGGAGAAAACAAAGCAATCAGATGAACCATGTTTTAAAGGCAGTGCCTCATATTTAGATGATAATACTCACTGTAAGCTTTAGATGTTCTGGCAACAAGTCCTTCAGCTGTGCAATGCATTCATTTATCCTGTCTCGCCTCTTCTTCTCGATGAGTCGGTGTGGCAGCTTGTACGTCTCCTGGAGAGAGAGTCAAAGAGCCATCAGTGATATATTTTTAATATTCGCCCTGGTGACTAATCATCATATCATTTGTCTGATGTAAGAGCGCACATGCAGTAAAGTGTGATTGACCTTTCACACAAGAGGGCTTGTTTATTATAGAAATAACTGCTGCATTTCAAATGTGCTCTGTAAAAAAAATTGTTATTGCGATATGTGCAGTGTAATATGGTAAATGTAATAATATAACAACTTTTATTTTGAATTTACCTTGCTCTCTTCTCCGCGCTTCATGCCTCTTCTGGATTTGTACACATAGATTGGAAAATCAACCCTTTGGAGACAAGGTAAAATAAGTTTCCAGTTAGGCTGCATGACATTATACTGTAAACAATAATAATGATAATCATAAGTGAAAACTGCTCTATATTATGCTGTGAATTAGAACAAACATAATCATAATAAGTTAAAATTGGCTAAGCAATAAATATATAAAATAAAAATGAAATAGTAATATTAAGTTAAACTGGTCTACAGTTAAGCTGCATAATATTAAATTGCTCAAAAAAAAATATTAATTACAATATTAATAGTAAGTATAAATTAATCTACAGTTTAGCTGAATGACACCACATAATTTAAATAATTATAATAGTAATAATAATAGTAGTAGTAGCAGTAATAATAATAATAATAATAATAATAATAATATTATTATTATTATTATTATTATTATTATTATTATTATTATTATTATAACACAGTATCATATAGATTAATAAATTATATTTGAAGAGGATAATATGGAGTCCACAAGTCTTACCCTTGCATTTCAGCTAGATCCAGTCCTGGGTGTTTTGGCATACAGGGAGGTGGTTGCGCACTTGTGATTCTCTCCATGTCGTCCAAGTACAAACTCCGAGTAAATCACTTCAAAAAACCTCTGAATTGTGAGAAAGTATCCACTCTGGTGCTTCTAATCGGGCAAAACTCATCGAAAAACAGCAAAATGAAGTGAAAAAGTATCTCCAGTTATCCGTGTGTTTCTCCCGCTGTCGGCTGGAGCGCGGCGCAGTGTTGTCACCCTGAGGTCCGAGCTCAGTAGTATGTTCTCCTCGCACGGCTGAGTGTGAGAGAGAGGGCTGGGTGGGTTTGGTTTTGACTACGTGTTAAACCCTGTGACTGCGGGCACGTCTCTCGGCTGCAGACACAGACTCGGCACAGTCACATGAGCCTCACGTGTTGGACGGCGCTTTCAACTCCCTCACCCTCCTCGCGCGCACACACACACACATGCGCCACACGCCGCCTCCTCCCCTCGCGCTCTTACAGAGCACAGCCCATTTGTGTAGTAGTACTCCTCCGCTGGGGCCGAGTCCCGTGTACCACCATGCTCCGGCTCTACAGGACAACCGTGTCTGCGGGGCCGGCTGTGTTTACACAGGCTAAAAGTGGAGCAACTACTTCCTCGGCAACAACAAAGAAACGGTGAATTTTTATTAATTAGGAGGAATATGCAACAATGGCGCTTTATTTGGGTTACATTGTTGATTCATATCACTTTAATTTACATTTTCGAGAGACGAAAACAAATACAAACAATTGGAAATAAGCTAATTGGCTTAGATAATGCCGTCACACCCGGAGGACATTCACAGCATGGTCGAATTAAAGTGAGCCATATGCCACAAATCATGAGTTATTGAACAGTTTTTTGTTAACTTGTCGAAATGACATGTTCCTCAAAATACATCATATTATAGGTATTTTGGTGTAAAGACAAATCCACCACTAACACGGGCAAAATATATATATATATATATATATATATTTTGTTTTAATAATAATTATCCTTCTTATCTTTATCATTAATGCCGTTCTTTCAAGTATATTTCTGTTTTTATTGACCACCAGCAGGGTCTTATTGGAAAGAGTAATGCAACACTTATTGTGATACAGGGTTGACTATACAATATATCACGGTTTATAGAAATATATCATGATACTATTGGCTAATGTACAATATACCCATACTATAAGCCGGGCAATGCATCAAAATAAAATGAATAGTCAAATTAGATTTGTTTTTCACAGTTTTAAAAGCTGGCAATAATAAACTCATACAAAATACACATCTAATAAGAGGTTTTCATGTAAGGTATGTTGCCTGCAACTTAAATAACTTAACTGTCCGGCCCAGTAACTGAAAAAACAACAAATATATCTATAAACTAGAAGTGCGAAGAGAGCACAATCCTCCACCAAGTCATTTTCAACACTGTCCGGTGAGTTATCATCAAAAATGTGGCAAATTGCCCTATCTCACAATGTTAAGATATCATTGAAAAATTCCTGGAGCCACGCCTGAATTTGGATCACCACCAAATGTATTCATTTCTCCTCTAAGCCATGACCAACATTTCCTGAAAATTTCAACAAAATCCATGGAGAACTTATTGAGTTATTGGAAAGAATGTGGCAAACTTGCAATGTTAACAAATAATTTATAAAGGTCCTGGATCTGCATCTGGATTTGGATCACCACCAACACCTTACTCTTCTTTCACGGTCCATGAGCAACATTTCCTGAAAATCAAATCAAAATCTGTTTATAATTTTTCAAATGTCTGTAAAATATTGCACAACATAATATTGTGATGTATTGGTTATACCCCTAACCACTACTATTACTATTATTGTTGTTGTTGTTGTTGTTGTTGTTGTTGTTATTATTACTTATTATTATCATTATTATTATCACTATCATCATCACAATTATTATTGTTTTTTTTTACTACTACTGCTATTACTATTATTTCTACTATTATATTTTTAATCTATTGCCTTTTGTAATGTTATATAATATTATTTTATTCAGGTTCCCAAACTTTTCAGCCTTTGGTCCCCAAAATAACAACATAAGTGACTGCATACCCACTATGTGTCGTAAAAGAACGGCAGACCCCCACATTAATATTGCTGACATATGCAAACATATATTTTAGGGGCATTGTTTCACTTCTTCCTCTCACTGCAGTAAATATGTTATTAAATGACTTTGGTTTTATTTACAGTGTAATTCATTTACGTATCCATTTTCTTTATACATGGATAATCTCCCTTTTGAAATTATTAAACATTTTTCTTTCTGAAGAAATAATCTCACGACGTTGACTTACTTACAATGCATGAGCGAGTTGGATGATGACTTGGTAATAAAAGCTGATAAACGACAACGAGTCTATAAAAGCACCCTTTAACATTACATTGTTTCTGTTGTTGCCAACTAGGCAAATATTCAGTCCGTCCAGTCATGCGCTCTGCTCGGACACCGTGTAATTTCATACTGTACCCGCTCGCCGTGCAGCACGTGCACCTGCAGCGGGATGGGTGTCGCGGCAGTGTTTTGTTTTCCTCTTTATACCGGCTGCTGTACTGATAGTATTAAACCTGCTTGTACCCAGCGGGCTGTCACGTTGAGCTCCTCATGGCCGGGAGAGCGCTGTGAAGCGGATCCCAGTCGGTGACGTCATGCACGCAATCAACCGAGAGTGCCCGACTGGCGCTCGGTTCCAGCCGCCGACGTCCCGAAGCTGCCCGAGACCACAGAGCCGAAACAGCCAAAACAAGGGAGCGGCGGTGGGAAGTAGTGCTCTGTCAGCACTTATCTACAAAGTTGGAGAGATGATAAAGGAAATAATCACACCGCGTAAAGCTACAGAGGGAGGACTGCGGACCATAACACTTATTACTTTCCCCCCTTGACCCACAGATATTTTTTTTAAGTTACACATTTATTAACATGACAATCACAAATAGGCGAACTGAAGTGTAAAGCTGTTTCCATATTTAGTATTTATAGGACCAAGAATATTCAAATCAGTTTAATCAAACAAGTAGATGTTACAATTGTCCCCCATCCCAGGAGTATTTATAAAGCATTTGGGGGCAGTGATAAAAATACAACAGCACAGCTAATAATAGTACAATTTTATTTTTTACTGATGTTTTATTTTACACTTCGTGTATTTTATACCTTTAAAGAAAAGAATATCAGCTTTTAAAGCTTTATGACTACTTTAATGTTACAGTATATTTAAATAATTATGGTTAAGCCAAAATATATTTTACTGTAAAAGAATATTTACCTTATGAGTGAAAAACAGCATCCGACCATAGTCTGATGAAAATATATCTATTTATATTGCAACATAGTGTTAACATGTTGCAATATACATGTATGTATTGTGGGTGTGTATTGGCAAGAACCTGGTGATACCGTGTTTATCCCTGTACATGGGTGATGATGCTATCACAATACTTAACTTTTTTTTTAAACATGAAATGAATGTCATTTTTCCATAACATTAAGAACCTGCAATATGATAGGCAATAAAATACACAGTACATTATCAGTGTTTATTATATTATGTGTGTGCCCCACTAACAGAAATAATAGCACAGGATATACTAGTCTACTGTCAACTTGCATCTAAAGGCTGCACATAAATAAAAAATGTTAATTTTTATGAATCACTGAATTGTAAAATATCAAAGTATTCCTCTGTAGTATCAATACAGTTCCTCCACCACAAAATATCACAATACAAGGGGGTTTTCTTATCCCTCTTATATATTTAAAGTCCTGTGATGTGTGAGCGCGCTAATTTTTAGTAAAAGATCAAAAGTATGCATATTAGTGTATGACTTCAGTTTCCACTTGCATGGGGAAATTCAGTGCGTTACAAATGCACCGTGTTACAGTTGCCCCCTGTATTCTCCATGTAAAACCAAGACAATAAAGGGAAAAATTAAGTTATATTTATGTTAAATTGAGCATACATATTTTTTTTTTTTTTTTTTGATAAATGAAAGAATATTTTCTTCAGTGTGACATATTAACATGTGCTCTTGATACACCAATATAAACAATGCTAAATTTTTATCAGATCACATCATATTAAGTTATACTTTATTTTTTGCATTTAATATGTTACATGGTTTTCATATTAACATAATATACTGTATATATATATGTGTGTGTGTGTGTGTGAGTGTGTGTGTACATATATATATAATAAGGTAAGATAATTTCATTTTGCTATTTGAGATCGTACTTTATTATATCATATCTTGTTAGATTATATAACGCTATATTATTTTATAAGATAGTATTTCAAATTATATATTTAATGTAATCATATAAAAGCTGGGCTGTATGAATATGGAAGGAAAGCTGATTTTAAACACCATGGTTTAAAATTTTTCATCTATAATTTATAAAAGCCTACTTAAGAAATTGCATTGGTAGAAAAAAGAAACCCTTTTAGTTTGCTCTGTAATGAATTTGAGTTTTAATTCAAAGTGGTAAAAAGTGAAATGAAAAACTCATGTCCTCTCTGGAAGGATATATTACTGAGGTTATTATGCAGCACATGTTTTTAATCCCTGTCCTTGTTTTCTTTGCTCAAACCACACCATAAAAACCAAAAATGTCCCCTAAAAATACAGCTGTCAGGACAAAGAGTGGGTAGGTTCATTTAGGTTTTGCGTATTGGATTTAGACTTTAAAGTTTCAGATGACACAGATCTGAAGAGAGTCAACAGCTGAGAGCAGATTTTAGGTGTGACAAGCAGCCTCTTACACAACAGGTTTAGTCTGATAATAAAAAATACAACAACCATAAAGCAGTGTTTAACATAGGCCAAATGAGGACAGTCATGCACAAGTCAAACTTGTTTTCTGTATTTATCATATCAGGCTGAAGCAGGTCAACATCTGATGACGGAGCTTTATTGATATGACTTGCTGAGTGTTTGCCACTGAATAATGAGGACACGTTTGATTTAACAGCAGATTTCTTACACCATCACTTCTTCGGTTTAAATACACAGGCTGTAACTCCTGCACTTCAAGGCCACATTCATTGCTCATTGTTAAGATAGATTCAGTAGACTGTCGAAGTGTGACTAAGGCATCATTTACAGAAAATGTGTTTAAAGCTGGAATTCTCAAGTAATTCTATTTATACAAATTTCAGCTCACTGAAATCGGGTCACAGGAATATTCATGTTTTTTTTTTCTGAATAACTGATATCTGAGTTGCTGATCAGCTTTACTGAGCGCCCAAGTAATTTTTAAATCAAATATAATAATTTTCAAGGCTTTTTTACACTTCAGCTAGCAAAACCAAGCCAAATGTTGCATTGTGGTGCAACCACAAACAGCAAAAGTGTAGAACATTAACATATAACCTTTTTTTGCATAAAACAATTAGAAAATAAAAGGTAGATGAAATTTCTGTCATTTTACAGTCTAGCGTTTTTACACATATCCCTTGACAATGACCTCTCCTTGTTTATTAAAAGCACATCTTTATTTGTCTCAAAATATACTGCTACTAAGTCACTTACGCTTAAAGCTTGCTTTAGTTAAACGTTTCCGCTCTCAGCTCGCACTGAAGGCCAGGATTGACTCAGATGTTTGAGCAAGCACTGCAGAAAATGCCATAAACTGTTGTGTGAACAAGAGACAATATTAGAAAGAACATTAGAAAAAATAGCCCTTTAATAGCAAAGTATATTTGATTGAGAAGGTCTTTTTTAAGTGTCATTAAAGATTAAAGACCTCCCACACATAAAATGGGACTTTTTGAGACCTTTAATAGATGTAAACAAAAAAAAAAAAAAAAAATTAAAGACTTTTTAAGAACTGGCAGGAACCTTGTTTTAACTAAAGGTGAGCAGATCTAATGACTTAACAAAGAATATAATAAATTATACAAATCAATGGTGGACTTATTATGGTACATCTCTAAAAACAATTAATTTTTCACAT
This sequence comes from Cetoscarus ocellatus, assembly GCA_037902135.1. NCBI lineage: Eukaryota > Metazoa > Chordata > Actinopteri > Labriformes > Labridae > Cetoscarus > Cetoscarus ocellatus. The sequence goes on from JBAMNC010000575.1 coordinate 226,373, forward strand.
AAACGGTAAGGAAACCAGAGCAAGTTAAGGATAAATACATATATTTTAATAAATAATTCTACTTTAATATACAAATTGACAGTGCTTACATTAATTACTCCTAACATACATGAGCAAAAGTTGTCTCTATTTCTCTATACAAAGGCAGAGATAAGCCACAAACCTTCTGTACATTTAATATTCAAAAAGACGTTTTAAACAGTAGCATGAAAATCAACTATAACATTTTATTGAACATAATAAAGAAAAATGAGTGCCTCCGCTCAAGAAGGAGACATTAATCAGACTTAAAATGAGGCCGAACAGGCACAAATGGAACAAGTTTGGTGCAAAACACAAATGAAGCCCATGGTTTCTATCAAAGTTAATGTTACAAAACTCCTGAGCTAATTGCAGTAGCATGAGTGAATAAACAGTGTGGCATATTTGACCCATGAGACAGGCACTCCTGACATCCCTTATACACAAATAAATAAAATAAATAGAAATGAAGTTTGTAGTTTCATGAGTTAGCACTGAGATAAGATGATACTGGACTTTAAAGGGTAGCAAACTATCTGTATTGCTCTCACAAAATACTATCATTACTTAGTGCAGCCAAAAATCAAGAAATATGCACATTTTAGATAAAAATGAAAGAGTCAGCTCATTGATATTATTCTAATACATGTAAGTAAAGAAAACTGTTAACTCCCTATGTTATTCAGTGGAAATAAGGTTCAAACAGAAGTTAGACGTGATCAATGAAACTTAAGTCCACACACAATGTTGCATATTTAAGTTATTGTATTGCACAACATATAAAAATAAGACATTTAATACTGCTTGTTATGCCCGAAATAGAAAACATTACAATAAAAAATGAAACAAATCTATTTCAGCCTGTCCAGTCAGCTTGTCAAGTTCAACCTGTGAAGGCCATGTGAGTAGAAATCCATCCCATAATTACATAGAAAACATTTGGCACCAATTTAAACTGGACTGAACACAATGAGGTGGGTGAGTGGTGCTGTAATGTAGAGCTACACATCGCATTAATCCTACCTATGTTACAGCAGCTTCCTAACATTATAAGTTACACTTAAACTCAGTGGCATTGGCAGCTGAGGGTGCCGTCAGTTGGCCTTACGCGGGCTGCTGGGGGTTAACGTTCATGTGCTGAGGGTGTCCCAACAAGCCAATCCGCTGCTTCTGTTTCCTCTGCTCTGTCATCTGTGGAGAAAAGGTAAGATTTAAGTCAAGCTGTACCTCTTATTCATGCACATCTTCTGCTGAGTATCCAAGCAGCCTGTCGTGTTTTTACTTCATTCATTTATCGCTTCACTAATTTTCAAACGACAAAAGCAGCGCAAACTCTGCACCCTGCTGAAGTGAAAGAGATGCCGTTGAAGTCCTGGTTGCTGTGTCATCCACATCGCCGTGTCTACTGACGAAAGCAGCGGTACACAAACGACTAATTCTGAAACTGTCAAAATAAATTTTAGAGATCAAGCAAAGTAAATGAGTCATACCACTCATCTTAACCTTTATATCAGCCAGTAGAAGGATGTATTTTCTATAAAGGATTGACTTTTCGTAGCACAATGTAGTGGTTTTCACCTTTTCACTGAAAGAAAATATTATCAGAAGTGAGACTGAATGTTCTTGTAATGATTGTTCAGAGAGAAATAATGAAGAGTAAAAGAATATGTGATAGAAAAACACATCCTTTCATTGAATTCCTGATTTAATGTTTCAATTGTATGTTTAAAGGCTAAATATGCAAAGTTTCACATAATTGGACGTTTATGTTTTTTAATAAATAACAAAAATGACTATTTCCATTTACTTAAATGTGTATTCGAGTACTTGTTACTTCAAATATCCCCTAAAGTTCTGAAAAGCAGAGAAATTCTAAACCTTTATTGTTGTAAACTGATGTTACAGTCAGTATGACTGCAGTGACCGAGCCTCCGTGACAGACACAGTCCGTCTGTTGCCATGGAAACACAATTATATTTCAAAGACTGCTCCACAAGCAAGACCCTCTACTCAACACTTGAACAACTAGATTTTTAAAATAACTCAAACTACCAAAGAGGCCATTTTGACAGCTCATTAAATATTTTACATGTAAATTCATTAATGTACAAAATTTTGAGACTAAATTGATCTGAAGTGTTGAAAAAGCTAAGATTTAACATCAGGGGTAAAATATATAAGCAACAGCTACAGTTATTAGTCAGGCCTTTAGGGCAATGACGGAACCTTCTAGTGTAATTAAACACAAATCTGTTTAAGGTTAGTTGTGTTACTTTTCTCATTAAAAATAAAAAAAATGTGTTGTTCCTTTATCTTTTCCAATAACACATAAAACATTACTGTTGGTGTTTGGTATCAAAAATGGTAAAAAAAACAAAAAACATTTGATCTGACAGTTATAGATGGAGGAAAATTGTAACTACTGGGAAGAACTGATACATACCCCCATATTTTTTTCGAGAAAGCATCAAAATCATACAATATGTGCTGGTTTGGCAGAGTGGTCACCAACCAGGCAGGTCCCATATGCTTCTGCTGTCTCAAATAGTTCAAATCCAGAATGTTCTCCCCTGCTATCTCTCTCAAGCCTATCCACTGTCTCTCTCCTATCAATAAAGGCATAAAATGCCCAAAATATACTTAACACTAGAACCGCCAAGAGGGTCATTTTTACCCCCTTGCGTTTTCAAATGCTTGATTTGAAAATGGATTTTTTCATCATTCAGTGAATTTTGGTGAGTGTATGATAAAAAGAAAAATAATATGGCAATTTATACCTAGAACTGCCAAAGGGGGTCATTTTTACCCCCTCATATAAAACACTGTATACAGCTGTCACTGTTCGCACAGTGCCTCCGGTGCCACTCCTGGTTGCTTAGCAACGCTAATATTTTTTCACACCACGCCCCTCCTGCCACTCCCGGTTGCTTAGCAACGCTTGTTACGTCATTTGATTTGACGTAACAACTGGGTGGTTGTAACAAGTATTACAACCACCAGCTATCAAAATGGTGCGAAATATGGATCTGTCCAAAAGATTTATGACAGCCAAAGAGGCTTGGCTGTTGTACCAGGATCTGAGTGAGGGAGAGTTGGAGGGAGGAGAGATAGCGGTGGGTTTGCGTGAGGAGGAATCAGACAAAGGGATGTCAGTGTCGAGGAATCGGTGGGGGATAGATCGATGACCTGTCATTTTTACCAGGTGATGTAAAAAGTGTACAGCATGTGTGCTGACTGTGAGTAATGTGTGTGACAGGGCACAGCGTTAATTTATCCTTTCTTCTAAAATAATTAAAATACTGAAATCTGTTAATGTGTTTTTGTAAATAGTCTCTTATTTGATTGTTGTCGTTTTCATGTTTGTGTTAACCTACAGCTCCTGCAGTTTGTTGATGAATGTGAAAAAGTATTTATTTGTGTGGGCTAGAGAGCAAGCCAGTGCAAGCGAGCACAGCTTTTGTCCACTTTATCTGGTCTTCTAAAATTATTATTATATCATTATTATCATTATTATTATTATTATTATTATTAATGGGAAATCTGTAATTTTTTATTGTAAAAATCTTGTTATTTGATCTTTTTGTAGTTTGTTGAACAGTTCCAGTTGGTGATGAATGTGAAAATGTATTTATTTGTGTGGGCGAGAGAGCAACCGAGTGCAAGCGAGCACAGCTTTTGTCCACTTTATCTGGTCTTCTAAAATTATTATTATATCATTATTATTATTATTATTATTGAAGAGAACTTTCAATAATGAAGAGAACTAACTTTCACCCTAATGTTGCACCAAACTGTCCTAGATGTCAATATTCTCCTGTTTCCTTGGGACACATGTTTTGGTCATGTCCATCTTTGTATGGTTTCTGGTCTTCAATCTTCCAATCACCCTCAGCCTCCACAAAAATGCAATTGCCTTTGCATCACTGATTGCCCGCCGTCTTATACTGTTGAACTGGAAGGGAAGAACCCTTCTGCCTATTTTCATTGGATTAAAGAGGTGACGTGGGATTGGCTCTGGAAAAATTAGGTACACAGTACGCGGGTTGGAGGATAAATATGACAGAACCTAGTCAAAATTCATAGCTTATATCAAGAGCCTGCCTTTTGCCTGACTCCTTGCTTTTAGTTATCAATTAATTAATTTTTCTTTCTTTCTTTCTCTTATACTGCTGTCCTAGTATTCCCAATGCACATACTTTGACTGTTGGGACTTTTCTCCTGTATTTATTTTTTTTATGCCAGAGGTCCAGAATGTTGGTGTTATGACCAGCATGATCACCACAGATTGGGTTGAGTCTTTTTTGTCTGGTCTGTTTTTTGTATTTTTATATATTCACTTTTTTTCTTGCTTTTCTGTTTGCCCATTTGATATGTGAGTGCTTATGTAGATTTGTTTATAGGGATGCCACCTGGATGGGGTGGGGTGGGGGCAGGCTCTCAACTTTTGTAAGAAATACTGAATAAATGATGTCAATGTTTTTGATATGGAAAAATGATGAATAAAGTTGTTAAAAAAATACAGTAAATTTATAAATAAAATACCATGCTCCTGAAACAGAAGGAATTAAGATAAGAGTCACTTGGTTTAGGTTTAGGCTGTTGTTGATCTAGTTTTAAGTTTTGAAAAGCCACTCAATGGAAATTATGGGAAACAATAAATGGGCAACAGTGGTACTGCACATTGGAGCTGATAATAAATCATACACTGTTTTAAATGCAACCTCGATTTCAAGGTAGAAACATTAAAAACCCTTTTAGGACTCTGTTTTGTTACACTAATACAAACACACATTCAGGAAAAGTCAGGGTCCTATGGCTGCTTGGGTTTATTTCCACAGAAGTTAAATGCCCACTTTGGTATTTCTAGAGTAAATCCTGCCATTCTGTTTATATCTCATTCATATTTCATTCTGCCTCTTGAGACGGGCCATGATTATTCTCCAGCTGCTGTCTGTTCTGTTTCCAAACCCTGCCTTCAATGTTTACTTCTCTATTAAATCAAGGACTCTGTTCCTCAAAACTGCACTACAATAGACGTATTCAATAATAAAATAAATTCAATAAACAGCACAACAACATTATAGTCTAGGGAACAAATTTCACATAATTAGGCAATAAAAGCTGTGAAAAAAAGGCTTGCTGGTTCATGCTGAAAGCAATAAATTCCTACCTTTAGACCACTTCAAACAATTTTCATGGCAGTTCAGCTAGATGCTGCTACATTAATCAACATCATTCCTCTCCAGATTATATTCACTATAAATATTAATTTAATATTAGACTGATCTCTTTACCCATGGTTGTATTGATTATACATCCATAGTAACTATTTTTTACAACCAAATAGACATGAGGTTCCTCTTGATAATGAAATCTTAGGGGCTTACCTTTAATAAATTTATATTCAACAAAGACAAATATGGTGCTGTATACACACACACACACACACACACATATATATATATATACATATATATATATGTGTGTGTGTGTGTCTTGAGATAACACCTGTTAAAAACTGGCGCTATACAAATAAAGATTGATTGATTAAAAAAAAAATGTTTTGTGAAAAAATTGATAAATGAAACAGAAAGTCTTTCTCCCTCATTATGTGAGATTTATCCATAAAATAGAAACACTGATTTGCCTGTTAGCAAACAAACCTCCTGGTGTGCACCTTAAATTAAAGAGAGAGTTCAATTTAATGAAAAAGTGAACAGTGAAGGCGAGTGGAGCTGACAGCGGGTCACTGTCCATCTTTCTTCAATCACTGGTCATTTCTCATCATCTTCTGTTTTGTTTTGGATAAGGAGCCTCTTGTCTGTGGATATTAATATACTGGCATTGTACATTTAAATGAATTTAACATTTTATGGTAAAAAATAATAATTAAAGCTGCAAGCAGCATTGGACAGGCCCTCGCTCCCTCGCAGGTCCCTCATGCCCGTTTGACCTCCATTTTGGGGGTTTCATCCCTTTTTGACCCTTTGACCGGCTCAAAGGTTGACAAAGGTTTTTTTCTTGCTCCTCAAGGTTGGTCCTCCCTTTGGGAGGACATTTACTTACAGATCTTAGTTTTACCTGTTTGGTATCTGTTCGTGTTTTAGAGATATTACAGTTGAAGTGATGTATTTCTTGCTCCTCCTCAGTCTTTATAATGGGTGTGTGTTACACACTCCATTTTCCCCCTTCAGTGAGTCACATGACCAGCTGCTGCCAATCAGTGAGTGAATGACATCATCTGCTGCCCCTATCCAGATTCAAAGTGCAGCTAAGCAGCACAGCAACCAAATCTGTAGAAACATTTCTTCACCGATGCCACAATTTTGACCAAATCTCTCTACAAGTTATATGTGTGAACTGGAAATTTTGTCAGGAATCCATCCATGTAATTTTCAAAGCTGTAGGAGTTTTTGTTTTTTCTCTAGAGACCTTTCTTCTTCAGGTTGTCCGGAGCTGTATTTTCACTCCCCATTCATTTGAATGGGGGGAGCAGGGAGGGCTTCTTTGGGGTTCACCAACTTTGAGGGCTTGTCGTTCGGAAACCGTTTGAGAAACAACAAAATCCTTTGAAAGTTTTGATCATCAATGCCTCCTCTGTCATCTGTCCGGGATTCAAGCTGATACCATTTACGGCCTCGGAGGAGATCATTTTCCCGTCTGGCATATATTTCCCTTGAAATTTTAGTTTGAAAGGCAAATTACCGGTTTCCTGTTTGAGATAGGTCAGGGGTGTCGGCGCGTGATTTGTGGGTCTCGATGAGACGAACGTTTTGGCGTTGGTTTGATCTGTCTATGACATTCCTCCATGCCGTGAGGGCCGTTTTAGTGTTCCTAGGTGGCGCTAGAGTGCTCATTTTGGCATGTTGGGGGTTAATTTTTTCATTTTATAAAATTTTTCGCCGATTCTGAGGTGTGTGCCGATTTTGGTGAGTTTTTGAGCGTGTTTAGGGGGTCAAATTAAGGTTCAATGACCGGACTGAATAAGAAGAAGAAGAAGAAAGAAATAGATACAAGGAACAATAGGACCTCCTTTCCCTTTGGGCGAGGACCCTAATAATAATAAATTTGGAAGCAACGCTGTCCTCACCAACATTGGGGTATCTCATGAAAATCTTAACAGTAAGTACTGGCAAGTTTGAAGCAAAAGTAGGACAGTGAGTGTGTTGATATTGTTTGTGAGGCAGCTTAAGGAGTGTAAAATTTAGCCTATAAATCAAAGAGAATGAAATGAAAGTCATATTTCTGAAAATATAAATCACAAAATATGCTATAGATGCTTAAGAAAAATATACTTTATTGCACTCTATTCGTTGAATGAAAGTGTTTAAGAAATAAAATCAATAAGCTACAACTTGTGCTTATGCCCCTGAACAAGGCTTGACAACCTTGTGTACGTTAAATATCACTAAATGTCATGGAAGAGCACTTAAAACACAGGAGCATGCAAATGGGGACCCTTCTTTATCCAGACATCACTAATGGGACCAGTTCTCTATGAAACAACAATACAAATAAAAATTCAAGCACATTTTCTTAATGTGCCCTCATTGCAACAACGTTTTTTTTTCTTCAAGAGATCAGAAAAAACATGTTTTGACACTTTGGAGCAAATATTTTGAATAGCTTTCCATTAGAACTACTCAAATATGACCTTAGGGATGTTGATTTTGTACCAAAATGTGACTGTTACCACAATGCCCTTGGTGGCTTCCAGCAGCAAAATAATCATTTCCCCCTGTCTGGGTCAAAATGTCTTGGTTACATTCACTTCCTCAGAGATAGTTCTCATTTCAAGGGTAGAGACATTTTACAATTCTGTTTACTAGAAACGGTTCTTTGGAACAATTGTGCAACTTGTTTGCCTTTATACGCACAATCAGCAGAAGTTATTTTTAATCAGCTTTGAAAGACTTCTGATTTCCTTTTAAATTATTTATTCACAGAAAATATTTTAAGCATTTCATTTTTGCCCTCTTCCTTTTTCCAGTTATAGAATTCCTGACAAAAAAAAGCAATAAATAGATCACATTTAAACGCTCATTTTTTGCAGATGTGCTGGTTGTTTCTTAACGTTGAAAATTAAATCAGATTGACAGACTCATGTTCTGAGCAGTAAATGATGAATCATCACTTATTGTGTGTCACATCTGAGGGCCAATGAGCATCAAACAAATCTAAAGAAACAACTGCTGCCTGCAGAGGTACTGAGAAAGTCCCACACGCTTAACGTTTTCCTAGGAAGTAATCTCAGATGCTGAATTAGTGTTTACTTTCCATCTCAGATCGCATTCACACCTACAGCTCCTTCGCTTTGTTCCGATTCAGTTCAAAAATTGACACCATGACATAGTTTTATTTTGGATCATTTCATAGTCACACTGTGCTGTAAAGCGAACCGCAGAACACAAAATGCCAGGCTGTGATTGCTTCTTCACGTCATAGCCTGCTCTCATCACTGCGTAAGATACAGTAAACCTTGCCCTGTCGTGCTGCATCGGAAGTTAGTTTGTAAGCTAAACAAAAACAAGATATGTTGTTGTTGAACTTGGCGCATAGATTCCATAAATGTTTATACCGATGAGAATATTCATCATGTTTGACTCATGATATAAAAGTTAAACTCAGCGCTCAAAGTAGACAGGCTTTTATTACAGATCACAGAGGACACCAGATAACATGGTAACCCTTTACACTGTAACACCTGTGTGGGTGTCAGCAAAGAAATGGTGAGTGAAATGAAAAAGAAGGGAGCAGATTTGTAAAAGTGAGGGATAAGTGATATAAAGGATCCATTCTTCTTGAACTATAAACATGATAAAAACTATATGGAATTTTTTCTTAATTTATACATTTTGAATTGTAAATTTCAGATCCCCAAATGCAGCATGAGAAAATGTATCCCTAACTTTCCTCAATTCATTCATGAAAGGCAACAAAATTTAAAGACTTTAAAACTGATAAGACAGTAAAAAAAGCAACAGAACAACTGAGACTTTGGAATAGTATAATTAGTATTATCTAAGACACTGTATTATCAACTACTGCAACTCCTTTGTCCAACTTTGTTTATTTTGTCCTAATTTACTGTATATTTTGTATTTTTTATACATTTATTGAGCACTTGACTCTTCTTTTGGACTTCTTTTAATGTTCAATTAAATTTGTTTAAAGAAAAAGGAGACATTTTCCTCCTTCAACAAGCTGGACAAAATTATGGGAACTAAAGTTTCTGAACCTTTCACTGTTGTTGAGTTCTGTGATGACCTTCTGACTAAGAGGTGAGCTACGTTAGCTTGTGGCTTTTTTACAACATGCTCTGCCAAAACACCAAGAGTAGCCCTACTGGATTAGAATTTACTGTCATTATTAATATCTGTAGTGATTTATTTCCAGTTGTGATTGAAACTGTGTAGTATCACCTTTATCAATGGTAAATGTAAATAAATAGACTTGAGCTTACTTGGCACTTTTCTAGTCTTTGACTACTCAAAGCAGATGTACACTGAAGGTCACATCTACTCATTCACACCCATTCACTCTCACATTCACTCACTGATGGTTAGAGATGCTATGTCAGTTATCCAGAAGTATCAACTCACTCAGTCACGCCCTTTCATACACATTTACACGCCACTGATGCAGAAGTGGGAGCAACTTAGGGTTAAGTGTCTCACCCAAGGACACATCCTCATGAGACACCCAGGGCGGGGCTCGTACCTACAACCTCCCTTGGCTGCCGGGATGACTGTGTTCTCACTGCAAACAAACCACTCCAAGGATGGAATGCTTAGGAGCCTAGACCACCTCCTCTACGAAATCTCAGCTCAGTTATTTCACTCCAAAGTTGATTCAATTGCTATGTTCATCTACGACCAAACAAACTGACAGGAAATGCGCGTTTGCATCAGAACAACTCTTCTAAGATCAAGGTGAAAGAACCTCGACTTTAACCCACCTGGTCTTTTAGCTCAGTCAGCTGGCCTGACAGGTTGGACACCAGTTTCATGGTGGACTCCAGTTTTTCCTGAAGATTTCTGATCTCGTTCTGCTCCCCATCAGCATCACTACTGACCAGGGACATGGCTCGCATCCGAGGGAACCAGTCCAAGTTGTGCTCCTGTACACAAAAAGAAAAGTGATTAGTGTGAGTAGTTGAGGCAGGTTCATTAATATATGAAGAAACTAAAGAATCATCATTAACCCTTTAATGCCTTTTGTATCATATTTGATACATACTTTGATGATACCTCTATCTAATTGATATGATTAACAAATTACTAGAAAACCATCTGAATACAATTAGATAAATAATAAAAATGTCCTCAAATGGATGATCAGTTACCAAAAACACCTGATGTATCAAATGAGATACAAAAAATATATATGTTAAATTTTATGGAAATTTTATTTATTGGGGATTTCAGTAGAAAGTGAAATAAACATTTCAGCTCCAAAAAATTAGAATTTTCTGGCTATAATTTGTGTCTTCAGGCATTAAAGGGTTAAAAGTCCCATGTCCTGGTGTGACTGACTGTTGACAACATGTCTTGGGTGTCTGTTAATCAGGGATTTGATTTAAAAAAAAAAAGTCTCAGTAGAGGATCAGATGCAGCTCTTTTTCCCTCTCCTTTGGAAATGCTTGGATGTGAGGGGGTGGGGAGGCTATGATAACGAGCTCGGTGCAGATAGGCTGCCTAAGTAACATCTGATAAGATGACTCGAAAACAGTTTCTTCCCTACTGCCATAACTCTTCTAAATAGCTGAATGTGGTACCGATTGCACTGCTAAATGGTCATATATTCACCTTCACTGGCCACTGATCCAATTGCACTACAATGTGTACTCTGCACCAATTGTACATATATTTATTTCTCTGCACAAATGTACATACATACAGCATATATACATATTTTTCTCTTTTTTTACTGAGTGTACATATTCTTCTCTATTCAAATTAGGTGCGTGTATATATATACATATATATACATATATTTTTCTAGTACGTTTATGTTTATTTTTGCTGCTGTTATTCCGTGAGCGATACCACCTGCTGAAGCCAAATTCTTTGTATGTCACAAACATACTTGGCCAATAAAGATGATTCTGATTCTGATTCTGATGGGAGGGAGTAGGAGGGGTTACGGGCTGTGGAGTGGACTTTGAAAACAGGCATGGTGTCTGCCTGTGATGACCTGAAAACACACATGTACTGTAGCTATGACATAATAAACCCAGGAAGGTAAAAAATCTGAGCTTTTAAAGAGCCATTTTCTTTTAAGAGGCAGAGCTTATTCTCAGTGAACTCATGTTCTTCTCCTTAATATGGATCTTTTCTAAATCTTCTGTAAGTTTTGTAATTCTAAGAGGTGATTACTGTTTCCTCTTAACCCTGGTGTGGGTTACAGACTGTTGGAGAAGGCAACATTCAGTGGGTACACACGTGTTAATGGTAAATGCGAAAGGGGAGTTTAGGTCACATCCCATTGTCATGTGACTTCACATCAACATACAGTATACACAAAGCATTTGTGTCAAAAATCCTAAACAAAGACTCTGACCACTAACTGTGTAGTGTTGTTTTTGTTTTTTTTTAACATGTCAGTCATTTAAGGAATATGTTCCTGACAATATTTCATAAAGGAGAATTTTTTCAAGCTCTCTTGGAAAATTATAAATTTGGTTTACACAACTTTTAAATCTGGTGATGAATGTCTGTAGCCTGAATGATAAAGCACAGATGGGCGTATAAACAGAGACACCCATTAACAAGTAATTTTGGCAATGTAAAACAGAAAATATAGAGGTGCAAAATATTGATAACTTTTTATTTTTACTTCTAAATGTATTTCATTCATTACTTTACAGCTGCACACATGCTTGATAAATGGACAGCCATGATTTTTTAGAGATTAGAATATTTATACAAAATATTTGTGTAGGTCTCTGCAGGGGCAATCATGAATAAGAGGATAATTGCTGTTCTATTATAAAAAAGTTGTGTTATATTTAGATTGGATCGATTTCTATCATTCTGAACATGTTGGACAGTTTGTTGTCCACTATATTTAGTTTTTTTTCTCTTTTAAAAACATTTTCATGCAAAACATGAATGAAAGAGGCCATACAATTGTTAATGAAATGTTTTTCAGTTGGAACATGAAAAATATATAGATGGCTAAAAAAATATTAAAACTAATACCCTGAATGGGTAATGAATCCTAAAAGATACAGACTCTATGTTAATGAATAAATATTATATTTAGAACAAAAGCCTGATTATATTACGTAATAAGGATAAAAAATATTTCTACAATCTCCATACAGGTCTGCCCAATTAAGGGTTATTATTATTGACTCTAATAACCTCTTCTTCATCATCAGCACAGTCAAATTCTGCACATAAACACAACAGGCATCAAATGTGTGTATAATTAAAAAGCCTTTTTTGCAATAGAACTGTTGTCATCTCTGAAAACATGAAAAAAATCTTAAAACAGGATAAAAATAAGATCATAGGGGCATCTCCATATTTTCATTTCGGTAATCACTCGGAACAGGTTTTTTAGTTTATGCGTCAAATGTGTCCCTGACGTGCAGTCTCACCACCCACAGGAAAAGAGCAAACAAAAGAAGTTTTAATGTTCCTACATAACACAGAAAATCAGAAAATGGATGGAAGTGAAAAACTGAGCTGAAAAGAGTTTTTACCTGCACTTGAAGCACTTTTGAGTGTAATGAGTTGTGAAAGTGTAGGATAATCCGAATTTCTTTTAAATTCAGAGCAGACTATAAAATGTCAGTGGTAAAAAGAAGGAGAAGTGATAAAACTTATATAATATTCTCCTGTCATAACCTCAGCCATACTTTTGGATTTGATGTGAAACTCAAATAGATATGGCTTAGAATTTAAGCCAGACGTTGACCAAAGAGGTGTCCTCTAATGTAGACTAATGTCAGTCAAATGTGTTTTAATAGGATTGATTGAAACAGTTAAATGTATCCTAGATCATACGACAGAATATATTTTGAAGCTGTCTGATCGTGGATTATGGCAAAATGTTTCTTTTTGCTCTTTAGTTTTAGTCAACAATTATAACCTTGGTCTGAACACTGGATAAGCCAAAGCTATGAAAATGTGTTTGTCTTCATATTTTACTTTAGAATTTCGTACCATACAAAATTACATCTCTGTCAAGTGCTCCAACTCTGCATAATCTCTACAGTTTTAATAAGGGGACAAGGATGCTGCATGGGCCTCACGGGTGAAAACAGAGTCTTGCAGAAGGACCGGGCCAAAAAAGTCCCTTGGTTTCAGTGGTTAACATTGAGGCAGATGGGTGACTGAGCTGGCTGTCAAAACTGCAAGCCAGTTCTGGGTCAGATGGCAGCGCAAGGGGAATCACACGAGGCTTCAATGACGAAAAGCACCCAGTCATTGTGAAAGGGAGAGGACTGCTGGTTCCACTTCCTGAATGCAGGTTGACATAGGTTTTGTTTATTTACCTAGTTACCCCCTACAGAATGCATCACAGTCTTGATGAACTTTGCAAAGTACCTCTTAATTCATACTTATCACAGTGCGTTTGGGTTAGATCAAACAAGAATAGGCAGTTTTATCTTTACAGAGATAATTTTATCTGTTCAAAAGTACTGCATTTTGTATCATTCTTTAAGCTCAGGCTGGCCCATTAAGCTGTAAAAAATGAACAAAAAGCCCACAGGAGCCATTTCCCCATTTTCAAGTTCGCTTGCAGACCAGAGGTGCACGTGTTTCTTTGACGACTGTGTCACCAGCAGCTCAGCCCTTTTTCCATCCACTGTGTTTACAAGCGAAAGCACTTCCAGTAAACTGAACAGTTCAGCCACAACTACAAATTCTACTTAACACTGATTCAATGGAAATGACGGAAGTACATCTTTCAATACTAAAACCACATTGCCAAAACGAGGAAACAGGATGCTTTGCGGTTAAAACACCAAAATAAAATGTCACAGTCACGCCTCAAGGCACTGGCAGAGCCTACAGCTCACTCCATCATAAACAACGCAAAAATACAAAGTTATCACGTCAAATATCCAATTAGACACAGATGGAGATGCTTTCAGCAGATCTAGCAGTAGCGAGCGACACAGTGCCATAAGACTGCTTTCACAAATAGAAGTGTTTATTTTTATCTGTGAACAAATAAAAAGTGAAGGAACAGAAGAGAAATCTAAATCAAATCAATCATTGCTGTTAACTTAATTTGCCTTCAAATCTACTCTAGGTACACTTGTTTTTTAAAGAAGCTTAGTATGTAAATTGTTTTAAACATCTTCGAGAACAAACCACAGATCTCCTGTGAATATAGTCTGGCTCAAATCCTTCCGTCTTCTCATGTAACAGACACACCCCATGACGTTGAGACAGGGGCTTTGCGGGGCATATATCATCATTTCCAGAGACCCTTGTTCTTTGCTATGCTGCTGCAGAATACATTTGTGGCCAGTCACACACCTCCCACATGGTATTGCAAGATGGGTAAGTATCTGTGTGAATATGTCAGCATTGAGGATGCCATTAATCTTTACCAAAGCTCCAACTCTATCTGCAACGGTCAAATATCTAAAATTGTGACTCATTAGTCCAGAACAACTGCTGGAATTTTTCTGCACCCTAGTTCCTAAGTATTTGTGCATAATTGAGTCACTTGTTTCCACACAGGGGATATTACTTTTGGCCACAATTCTTTCATGAAGTCCACTTCTAGCTGTACTTTTCCAGACAGTAACTGTGTATACATAAGTACCATCAGTTGACTTCAATTCTGAGCTGATGACACTGCTGGATATCTTCCAGTTTCAAAGGGAAGTGTGCTTGATGTGTCCAGCATCTGCTGCACTAAGTTTCCATGGCTGACCACTGTGTCCATGGTTTTCAACACTGCCTCTTTCTTTGTACTGTACTTCTTTAAAAGAGCTTTAACCTCTCGAAACTCCAGTCTTCTTTGAAATCTTTGCCTAACCCTAACCTTGTTGATGTAGTAAAGCCACTTTGTGTCTTGTGTTCAGTCTTGCTATGGTATATGACCCGGGACATGAAGCTGTCCTCTGAAACTTCACCGTGGTAGCAGAGTTTGGCTGTACCTCAGTCAGTTTTGAGACTCCTACACGGCTGTCCCTGTTTCATCTAATGACTGTGTTTCAACTTGCATATGACAATGATCAACGGCATCTGTTTGGTGTAGCTGGTTAATCATACACCTGACGTTAATCTTATAAAATCCCCTACTGTGTGAATGTGTACCTAAGAACTGATGCTGGTTTGAGGTCAAAGAGAATAACACAAAGTACAGATTTTTTTTTCTTGTCTGTTCACTTTGCAAAATAATAGTAAAAAAAACAGTTAAAATGTTATATTTTGAAAGGATTCTTAATTTACAGAATGTTTACACCTGTAATATTGTCTATGAAAACTGCAATCATTTACTTGTAACTAAAAAAAAACTCATATTATTGTAGTGTCACATAACAAGCAACTAAATTACTGCCTAACACCACACTTCATATGGTTCAAAAACTGCTGATTCTGAAATATGTCCAATTCTCATGAACATCATGTCTTCGACCCATTCGGTTCAAGTACTGAACAAGTATTTTTTTTGGCTTCAACGATTGTTTTAGTGACAAATATGATACTGAACTTGGTATCAGTATTGATGTCAAAGTTTTGGTATCACATCTACACTACATCTACATAATGGAAAGCTTTGATCAGTTTAACTTCTTTTACTTATCCAGGACTCATGTGTGGAAATGCTACACTTCCTACAGATTTTACTTGAGTAAAGGTTAAAGCATTTAAAATCCCCTAAAAAAAGGATGTAGAGGTTATTTTCCAGCCCCTATTTTTGTGCCTGTGACTACAAATGTGTGTGAAATCCTGTTGCTTTAAAGGGCACAGAATCATGACTGATCTTTTAACACCCAAGATATGACACTTCATCTTTAAAGACCACTGCTGACGTCAGTCCTAGTCATTGTAAAAGTAGTGGGACCCCCCTACCCTCCTCGAACCTGTTGCATCTTACTGCAGAAAAAAATAAAACACAAAAGACTGGCAGAGAGACAGAACAGACTGAAGATAATGAATCTACAAACTTGTCTTGATATAAATTAGAAGGAGACACTGATAAACTATATTTAAAAGCTTAAAGCACATCAGGAGCTCAACCAACAACCAAAGAAAGAGTCATAGGTGAATATTAACTACAACTTTAGAGTGAAGGTTGATGGAACACTACAACTACTTTAATTTTTTTTTCTTTGACAAAGTTTAGATCACTGTATTTTCAGAGTTTAAATAACATCCAGGGCTTTACGTTGACTTTGAAGACAAATGGTCACCATGTAGAATAAAACAAATATATTTTTATTTGAATTATCACCTGATATTAATTTCATGTACTTTGTCTGTGGAAGCTGCTATAACATAAGAATTTCTCCCAATCTCATGTAATCAACGGTTAAAATTTAAAGCCAAAATCTGAGAAATAATGGAGGAAATGCTTGACTTAAAAACACACCTAAAAATATGTTTCATGATACAATCAAGATTTATCACTTTAGTTTAACACATGTTGTAAACCTTTAACATTTTTATGGTACACACATTTCTGTTTACCAAGGATACACAACTCATTTTAATAAGTATTTTTAAACCTTAAAATGATTTCTGTAACCTGGAGGAAAAATATATGAACTCGACTGTAGGGTATACGTAGATACACTTGTTTCATGGGGGTTGTGGGTCACTTTCTCTGGTCATGTGACTTTGTGTCAAAAAGATGTTGGTATCAAAACCCATCATGGCAGTTAAACGGTGATATGGACACTTACCAGAAAGTCATGAAAACTGAATAACAGAAACCGTTGTGGGCTTTAAATGTCAATGTGTGAATATTGTTCAGAGTAGTGTTGCACAAATAGTGAGGTGCAACCTTAAAGGGCCCCTTACATGACCGCTAACTCGGGAGGTGTGACTTGACTTTCACAACTTTAATGAACAGGTGTTGACTATATCCTGGAAGGTTTGTTTCCCAGTTAGGGGTGCTGGACAGATACATTCACTAAAGTAAAAACACATTGTTTTTGCTTTATTCTTAATTGTTAATCAAAAGTAAAGGAGTTGGGATATTAATAACTCTTTATTTTACTTCTAACCATTTTTATTGTTGTTTTACCAGTGTACAAATGCTTGAGGAAGAGTCACCCTTCTTTTGTCAGAGGTGCAAAATGAGGCTTTGCATTGTCTCTGGTCAGAATGTTTGCAAAACACTCCAAGAGGGTCTCCACAGGGAATGCATCATAAAAGTAAGGACAACTGGCAGTCTGTTGTTAATAATTTGTGCTATGTTCATTATGGCATTTTAACATATTTTGTCAACTGATAGTCATTTTTTTTAATTCCAAGAAGAATATATTATACTTTTCCAAGTTTTATTTGCCACTTTTTGTGAGTTAGATGCCTCTTCTGCATGATAGAGTATGTCTCAAATAGACCATCCACTGTGATGTCCTACCACTGTTAGGCCACTAGTTCAAGCCCATTGCATTGGGTAGGCAAGCTCAGTTTAGAGTGCAGAGTCACTGAACACATGATGAAATAACCAATTTCCACAGAATGGACCAGTCAACTATTAAGAACAGACTGAGCCCAGATGGGGTTGGGAGCCTTAAAGTGGTAGGAGTTCCAATAGAGTGTCTCAGATAGAGGGTGAAGAGAGGCTGATCAGGTTTTTTGAATATTAGGGATTGTAAACATACTCTAGCAGACACTGAAATCAAATGTATGAGCCCCAAAGGAGGCAAAATGACCACTGTAAAAACTTATTATGCAAAATATGTCTAAAAGAAACCATTTAATTAATGGTTTACAAAAATGTAAGCATATTAATATTAGAAGGGTAAAATGTATACATCTATACCCGCAATGGCATACTGGGAGATACAGACTATTGATTGGTAACTTAATGTCATAATTTCATAAAAAAAGCAGATTAAGTTGTTATATTTTAGCCTTGTTACACTATTGATTTATCATAGTATTTCGATGTTTGGCGTGGCAACATTATATAGATTTACAGCCACCAAGTATCAATTTTTTTTTATATATTAAAGGTTAAGTTCGATTTTTTGACACGTGGACCTTATTTTTAGGATTAAATACGCTCGTAGACTCACCCAGGCAATTTTGGCGGAGCTCGGAGCCGTTTTCGAGCAATTTAGATCCATTCGACGGCGTTTTTTCTCATGCCATAGCAGCGGACGGGGCCAGAAATCGAAGCCCCTAAATTAGACATTATCTGCTGCGAAACTCACTCCTCCTCTGTTGCCATTGCCGTGCAATGTCCACAACAACACCACCAGTTAGCCCCCATTCGTGGACGTGCAGTGGTTGCTTGTTCTCTGGCCAGCTGTTCGGCTCTTTCCCTCTGCATCCTCCTTTCAAATAGCTCCTCGTCGGTATATTCTGGCTCAAAACGATATGGGCATCCATTATACTCAAAGTCGTCGTCAGACACTTCTACATTGAATAAATATTCCGCCATGTTGCACAAAAATAGCTGTGTAGCCGTGTAGCCTAGCAACAACAGCGGCTCTACTCAGCTGCGCTCTTGTGGCGCATGTCTATGACGTCACCAAAAGTTACCCATCCTTGTAAAGCCCCGGATGACCATAACAACGAAGTTGAGCTGACATGGTGATAACACTGGCCATTCATTTATAAAATGCAGCTGAAATGAGTGAGTTTCGCAGCAGATAATGTCTAATTTAGGGGCTTCGATTTCTGGCCCCGTCCACTGCTATGGCATGAGAGAAAAATGCCATCGGATGGATCTAAATTGCTCGAAAACGGCTCCCAGCTCCGCCAAAATTGTCTGGGTGAGTCTACGAGCGTATTTAATCCTAAAAATAAGGTCCAGGTGTCAAAAAACCAAACTTAACCTTTAATTTCTAATATATAATCAATCTATGAATTACTTTGCGTGCAAATAAAGACCTTACTATGTTGTCAAAAACAAGGGCTTTGTTACATGCTGGTTGGAGCCCTCGTATGTGCCTCCATCACGGCATTATTTATCTGACACAGCAGTACTGAAACTTCACAGAGCGGTAAAGCTAAAAGCTGGAAACACGCTGAGCATAGCAGAGCAGATTGCATTCACCTGTCACATGTGGACACCTGTTTGTGAGTTTTACTCCTATTCTGAATAAAAGTGACTGAAGAGATATAAATATACAGAGAAACTTTTACAGAATTTGGTCATTTTTTTCTTTTAGGAAGTAAATGCAGACAAGACAGGTTATAAATTGCTATATATAAATTGCAAAGCATTGTAATACTCCACATATGATAAAATACTAAGAATTGCATTAAAATCAAATCAGGAGTCAATTATCATTACATTATTGTATTGTAGGGCCACTGGTAATTCCCATCCTGAGAAAATAGGATTATATAAATCTTTCAGAATATTAATATGTCTGTCCACTTAAGGGTTAATATCTAAAAACGAAAGATAACTCCCACCTTTCTCTCTTTCTCTGCCTCATTGCATTTCTTCAAATAAAACATTAGATAATTTCAGTACTTGATGTTATGAACTGTAGGAGTGAAGCTCTGAACACTGCAGCCTTTGTGGACAGCTCAGACAATAAAGACATGACAGCCCACATAAACACACTTGCATGTGAGGCTAAGCAGCGATGTTAAGGATGACTGGGTCAGCTGACGGGTCACTGGGGTCTTTCGCACCATGTGTGTGCTCTTTCTGCTCAGCCTGCCCCCACAACCCACCGGTCAGAGCACACTCCTGCCAAACTCATTTTGGCTCAGCGGGGTGCAGGGTTAATGGGAAAGAGGATGGGGGTTAATCCCAAATCAGGTGGTTCCTCACAAGACTGAGCGTAGCAGATGGAGACGAAAGGCGACCGAGTGGGCTGAGTGGCATCTAATGAGAAAAAACAGTCTGAGAAAGTGACAGCAGTACGAGTGCGTCAGGGGAGCAACCACTTCAGAAGAAGGGGCTTTCCTTTCTACGTTGAAATACTTCCTAAGCACTTACAGGCTAGGGGAGTGATGCAAAAGCAAAACCAATAAAAGTATACATTTTTTCTGTCGCCTTTTAGTTTAAATGTTTCCACTGTATTCTTGTTGACCTTAGAAAAAAAGCAAGATTTGATGAGTGTTTGTGTCTTGCATCTGATGTGATGCACATGATTTTGAAAGTTCAACCAAAATGCTGACTGCATGTTTTTCTTGAATGTGTACATGACAATAAAATTTGATCAATATTTGTCACCGTAAGAAATTTGTTTTGATTGCAAAATGAAAAAAAGATTATAAATGAAACTTCATTAAGATATAATGTGTTGTTTTATGACTTTTTAAATATTCTATTTTCATACAAAATAACTTCATTAATGGGTAATTCCTGGCTATTGGTACAGTTCAGTGCTCCAACCTTTATTAAAGAAAAAGATTGTAATTTAAGAGCTTTATTCACCTAAAAATAAACGCAAATAAACATCATAAAATTGTGAATATTTCAGGGGAGATTTTTGGCATTTTTTCCCCATTCACCTTGAGCATTTGTGTATAGTTTCAGTATGTTCTAATGAAATTACGACACTAAAGTCAAATAGGACTTGACCTAGTGCTCTTTTAACAAACAGAAACTGAGTGGGCACATGCACTGAATTTGTAAAGGAGAGAAGACGACAGTGTTTTTCACCATTTTATTCAGGAGCTTCAACTGCACCACAGCCGCTTCTGGACCAACTGCTCACCAGATAGAAGCTTGAGTATACAAACAACATGGTCCTGCTGCTGCTCCGACACTTTCTCCCTCCATACATTATTTTTAAATTCATTAGCCTTGTTATCTTAAAGAATTTTGTGAAATAAAGCAGGCTGCTGTTATATTGACTGTTTGAGACACGTGACTAATACCATCGAGGATACCAGCGGCTGATGTTCTGTCTAGTACAGCCTGTAGCTGACGTCATGCAGATCCTAATTGCTTTTATTCTTGTACAGACCCCATCAAAAGTTTTTCAATCTAAAAAGACAAACCAGAACGGCTGAATGAAAGTTTATCTTCAAAATTAGTATTCAGCTAATGTTGACTGTTTACTGGATAAGGACACAGGCATGTCTCACAATGATGTATTTTGTGCTGATTGCTAGCTTTAGCGTTAGCCCACCAAGTGCCTCTGTTGCAAATGGTAGTTTACGCTTCATAAAATGACTTGCAGGTATATACAACTGACATTCAAAACTTTGTTAGAATAGTCCACTACACAGTAGTAGATAATTATGGTTGAGCATGTAGAGACATTTATATTTATTTAGCATAGATGCTACATGCTGGACGACAATGTTACTGACGTGCAGATAGCTTGGAATGGAACGGGATGTGAAGTCACCTGCAAATGGTTAATAAACACACAATCAAGCAGGCCACAATGCTACATGTATTGACTGATTGTGACGTATGTGCCAACAGGAAGTGCTCTCATTGGTCAGACATTGGTTTACCAGATGCAAAAATACAGAAAAATCAACCTAGGTCCAAAAAAAATAATAAAAGAAAGTGATTTTCCTCAGCACCATTATGTTGCTGGTGTGCAAGCTTGAATTGTCTACGGATTTAAAAAATGAAATTACACGTACATTATATGTGCAAAAGAACTCACGCAGGCCAAAAGGCTGTCAACATTTTCAATACTGTGACACTTTTTCGATACCAAATGCCTTAACTGATTCAAGGTGGTACACTCCTCTCCAATATAGACAGTTTTGTATCTACCACTTCTCCTGTTCTTTTGTTGTTTAATTTGATCAGTCTTATTTGTTATTACTGTCAGGACTTAAAAGTCTCTGTAGTTTTTTGTTTCAAATTTACCAGGTATCACAACTGTAACTGGCACAAAACTCTGGCAATTTGACAGTGCTGCTTGAGACAAAAATCACCTGTACCTAAAGAAGATACAAACACTGAAAATATCAGTAAGAGAGACAAACACTTCTGTGGGTTTTAAGTACTGTTGACATAAAATATAACATATTAAATGTTCTAACACTGCAGCTAAACAAAAGTTACCAGTTTATGTTCAATGTCCTACATTAGGTAATTTGTAGGGTCAGATCTGTGTGTGTGTTATTGATAAGAGGGAAGGGATGGCTTCCTTGGAGGAATAACACATTTCATGGGTGAGGCAGACATTGTCTGAATGTTCTGAATTCTCCATTCACAAAGCTGGCTGATGTGACATTTCTTTGTTATGATTCAGGGTTAAAGAGGACGGGTTACATAATTCAGTCCTGGCAGTCTTGGCCTGCTGAGGTAAAAATAAGAAACACAGCCAAATACATAAAAGCTGCAGCGATCAACTTGTATATACATAATGTTACTGTGGATCAAACTCAAGATAAACTTAAGTGTCCCACAAGGTGAGAAATTTGTCTTGGGCTCTTCCCCTGCTGCAGCTATAAAAAAGTCAACTTTCAATGGTCCTATTCACAGAACCATTTCGAGCCATAATATTTACGGCACTGTGACATTTCTTCTTAAGTGTAAATGCCAAAGAAGCAGAATGGGCGATAACCCATCTTCATTGCATCCAAAGGAGTAATATCAAAAGTGTAATATTTGAGAGAGGGGAGCACATGGGACAACGAGGGAGCGCAACACTGTCAGTTCGTGGATCTGCTGTTCTGAGTTATCTTGGGCTATGTTCATGAATGACACAAATCTATTTTTTTCCAAATCAGACCCAGGCTGCTTTCATATGTGTTCCTAAACCGGAAACAAATCTGATGTTTTTCGAAGTGACCTTAGTCTGAAGTTCATGTTGCATTTCATCCGACTCGTATGGCATTGAAGCAAGACAGATGTCCCAAATCGGCACCAAAGGAGGCAGGGCACAGCAAGATCAAACGTAAACAATGGACAAAACAATTATGGATGAACTCCGTGTCAGTGAAGCCCCTAACGTCACAATCCCACCACAAAAGGCCATCATTAAAATGTGTGCTCTCTTTTTTTCCCTCAACATTCTTCTTCTCTTTATCTATTTGTCATAAAACTAATTCACACACGCTAACACATCATCATTATTTACTTCTGTGAACACAGAGTGCTGCTTGTGACGTCACGTCTTCTTCTGCGCATGCGGGGCACTTCAGGGACGGAGACGGTTCATAGTGACATCTGATGGCACTCGCATTTGAGTATCATGTGAAAAAACACGCTAAAAATAAGACTTCAATCAAAAATTTGAATTGAGCATTCAGACCTGTAGTGTTAACAAAGCCCTACATTCCCTCAAAGGTGTACGGCACCGTGAACTGACATCTAAGTCTTATATTTACAGAATTAACGTTAACGTCTTGAGGCATAATCATGGTGAAGCTTTGTTGCAGCACTTTTACATCAAAGCACTGTGAAAAGCACTAAAATCATACATTCAAGTTAAATAACAAAAAATAATTCTTAATGATTATAAGACGATAAACAACTAGAGCAGGGCCTTTCTTTTTTTTTCCTGTTATTTGAAATAAACTCCCAACCTGTTAAATCAACTATCAGGGAACTCTACCACTCTTACCAGAGGTCAGCAGCTCATGTTTGATAGAAGAACAAAAGATGAGTTGCTGGCAGTCTTATTGCCTGCTGCAGAGTAGTCAGTTCAAAAAAGTCTGATGTGTGTGATGTTTATCTCCCATAATTTTCCACGGAGTTGATGTTATCATACCATGCTAAGACTCCGTGCCGATTAGGCTAAGGTTGATTTCACATATAACCTTTTTGGTGTTGTTCAAATGAACTCCAGTTTGTTAGTGCAGTTTGTGTGCTCTAGTGTGAAAGATGCCTGCTGAATTCTGAGGCACACTTTAGACCGGCTACAAGACTACTTGAAAAGGTCTTGGTCTGCTTTCACCAGCACCTTGGTGCAATTTGTTTTTCTTGGAAGAAGGTGCCGACCTTGGTCTGAAGTAACTGTTGTAAGAAATTCACTTTCTGAATTCAACCCATCATCAGGCTACTTTCCTCATAAGAAATACAGTAAAGATAAAGAAAAACCCTGTGGTTTTCACGCTGAGATTTTGACTAGGCATCATACCCACCAATATTAGTAATCAATGCATAGATATATTTATGGAGGAATGACACAACCAGAGATGTATTAACAAACACATACGCTCTGATGCTTTGCACCTTCCTTTAAACCCTTTACTGTAAAACACACTCTGTGCTGTGAAGCAAACTCATTACATTTGTTTGGCAGGCTGTTTTGAATCTCCCCTGTTCAGTGCCATCATCTGCTGTTGTATGAACAGTGCAGTAATGTGTGGGGCTGCCATCAGACTTTATAACTCTTCACTCTAATATCACTGCTCCATCAGGTCCTGAAGAATAAACATTTTTCACTGTTTTACACCTCTCATATTTCATAAGTAAATATGCAAACGTAATACCCAGAGCAGTATCCTTACTGTCAAACTGTACCGTACTGTCAAACTTGCTTTTCGGTGAAACAGTGCTGTCATATTTATATTTATATTGTAAATATTGTTAATGTTAATAGTGTGAATTCCTTGGCCTTATTTATAGTCTCACTTGTACTTAATTTTTCCTTCATAAGGAAGTTGATATTGCTTAAAGATTCTGCATGTTGCAATCTGCCTACTTAATTTTTCATTTCAATTTATTTAAATTTCACGCTCTTATCTGTTATCTATTTTAATGTCTTTATTTGATATTTCCTGCTGCTATACTGTGTACAAGAGCAACTGATACAATCAAACTTCACCTTGGGGATTAATAAAGTATTTCTGATTCTGACATGATGTAATAGTGGGAGTGCTATTAAGCTGATTTCGATTGTTTGAACATAAATCTTTCTTCATGTACAACCCTCATGCTTCAAAATCTGTGAAGTAGTTGGGTGGTTTTCTGGCAGCTGATGCTTGTGGAAAGCCCTCATTGAGTCCTGCACTGTAAACGAAATGGTTAAAGCCAGAAAGCAGGGCGGTCCATGAGAACATCCTTACCCTGATCATTTCAGCCACGTAGCTCTCTGGGCCTGTGTACTCTGTGGAGTCCTTCACCTTCACCAGGACGATGAAGAACAGGTAGTGCCACATGTTGTGCTCCACTTTGATGTGTTCTTCAAATGTGACCGTCTTATTGTCAAACTTGTCTCTTTCCAAACCTACAAATGAGAGCATACAGAATCATTTAACAGTTAACACACTTGCACACAAAAAAAGGTTCTCATTTCCTTGAAAAGAGTGAAGAAATACACTTTGGTGGTAAGATGATGTGATCACTCATGTGACCTAAATGAGTGTTACTGAAAAACAGAAATTGGGTCATGAGACAACGGGCAGATAAGACGTCAGAAGTGTGGCAGGCTATACTTGGTCATGATTATTTTGTTGCACAAAATTCCTGCGCTGGATTTGCAAAGGAGAAGTAACCCCTCAGAGTTTCTCAACACAACGCAGCAGAAATACTAGTTATGGCCAATGACTAGTTGGATGTAAAAATCAACCGTTTATTAATAAATAAAGTCTTTATCTTATTACAGTGAAGGTACATACTGTCTTATATGGTCAAGACCCATATGGCAACCAAAAGAAACACTCCTCCGCCACAGCAGCGCCTAGCATGAGCAATCATTCATTCTGAGAAGAGGAGGCGTTGGGTTGTTGATACTACTCAGAAAAACAGCCCCCATTTTGCAGAGACACCTGATGCACAGCTGCATGAGCAGGCTCAGAGCAAGATGATAATTGAGTGCGTTAAATTTCATATCACTTCAAATCACCGTTCACACATTCTGTATACGCTTTGTCAAATAAAACTGCAGCTTAGACCCACGCGTTCTGCTCAGCAGTTCCTTTTATTTCAGTTCTAAGAAAGCATCTGCCTTTCATCAGTGATGGGAAAAAGACAGGAAAAAGGGCTGTAAGTTCATTAGTCATGTTCTCACAGTATTGATTAAATCATCTCTGCCTCTGGTTGATCGCTGAGTTTGCAGAATGGTTCAACTGTAAAACAAACTTGACCAACGGTGGATAAAGCACACGACTTTAGTACTTGAGTAAAAATAAAGAACCTACTGGTCAAATAATGCTCTACCCAGGGGTGTCAAGCTAAATCACATTTGGGGTCAGGAATTCAAATATAGTCTAAGATGTAGGACAAACAGAATCAACATTTACTGATCATTCAAAAAACAACCAATCAGAAATGCAAATTTGAACGGCATATTTATTTTTGTGCTGGCTTAAAAGTCAGTGTAAATGCACTGACCAGTGCATTCATCTACTGACCACTGTCCAGATGTTAAAGCAGTGGGAGGACGGGTGGGTGCACTGGTCCTGTCTGGCAGCTGTTGCAGTGCATTGTGGGATTTATAACATGTTCATTTAATGGTAACATGACCCACCAGATGGACTGTTCAATATATTTCACTAGTCCATCTGGGAAAGAGTCTATAGAAGTTGTTTGGGAATGGGTAGAACCTTCAAAAGGCAAATCCAGCAGGTGATTGGAGGATCATTCCAGCAATCATTACAGGCCAATCAGATAGCGTAGTTGGCAGGCACTACTGCCACAGTGTAAAGGATAGACCATAAGACACTTTGTAAAACAAACTCTCGCCAAAACATATCGGAAGTGGAGCGAGTTTGTAGAGTTGATATTTGTTTTTCATTTAATAAAGAAATGCAGTCCAGATCTGATTAAACCACGACTGAAGCTGTTAGCATCTGTGCTAATCTCTGTGTGAGCAAGCACTTCCTGCTGTCCTTTGCCTCGTAGCTCCCACCTCCCCCCTGCTCTAAAGGAGCTGATTGGGTCTTCCTGCTTTGGGATGCTCACAATTGTTGTAGATTGGATCTCCCTGATTACAGACATTGAATCAGGTTGACCCCTCTGGACTGCAAGGTTAATGTAATGGAGGGCCATGAATGCTAGATATATGACATTATCTCCCGGGCCAGATTTGGCCCACGGGCCATGAGTTTGACATGTCTGCTCTAATAAAAGTTGCTCAGTCATATTATAACTTGAAAAAACTACTGGAGTACATGCATTTCAAACTATTCAAGGTGTATTTTTTCAAAACAATGTATTTTCTCAATGGATGTGTGTGTCAATAACACCCAGCAATACATGCTGCTGCTTTTTGTTTATGTAGAAAACATCATTTACATTTCTTAACTCGCATGCTCCAGATTTTAGGATTTTCAGTATTTTCATTTGATGAGTAGCAATTTTGGAGATAAGAGGTTTGCGCCTCTACTTTTTACTTTCATCACTTCTCTGCAGCTGCATTAGCATCCAACTTACTCTAAAACACATTAAGGAAAGGGCCTCTGTGACATCTTCTCTAATCATACTTAGCTCTTCAACCAATTCCATCATCTCCTTCATGCCTTACTGTGTAATTATGTTTGCCTTAGTCACAATTTCTGCTGTGGATGCCAATACTGATCATCTCTGAGTGAGACAAGCTGATACCAGGCATACTTAGTGTGGCCTATGATGAACTCTGTGCACAGTAAACAGAGTAAACCTTTACAAAACAATAAGAAATAATTCATTTTCAAAACCTCAAATATAGGATTGATATGGGCATGGGTGCTCTGGCTGCTGTATCAATTATTATTACCACTTAACTAAAACTGGGGTCTTAACCCGAGTTGCTTGGGCATCTTATCCCCAGAGCTACTATGAGGACATGCTATGTGGTACAACACAGCAACACTGACTGGACTAGGAATGACCAAACTATGGCCCTGGGTTCATTTTTAATCCACAGAAAACTTTTAAATGTGTATTTAAGTATGGTTGATGGTAATACATGCAGCTTTTGCTTGAATGGCAAATAAGAACAAATGGATTATGGCAGAAAAAAGCTGAAAGTACACTCATTTTCCATGGAAACCAGTACTGACCAGGACCCCCTGAAATCTATTTGGTCACTCAAAAGTCTTTAATACACTAAAGGTGACATACAGTAAGGTATTGTATTTCTCTGTATATGGCTCTAACTAAATAAAGGTTTGAACCCCTCCTGGCAAATACAAATCACCTGAAGACAGTGTTTTGTCTTTTTGTTTGGGTATTAAAAAGAAAACAAAATTAATTTGCTGTTTTAAAAAACTAGAACATTTATAAAAGAGTACGAGTATGAAGTTTACTCAAGTTACGTACAGGTACTCCAAAAGTAAATGTGACCAAAGCAGAGATTTCTGATTAAAATATTTGTTTCAACTTGTGTTGAATAATCTTAGTATCTTCATAGGACAATGGGCATCTTGATTTATTTCCTTACCACAAATAAAACACGTTGTCTTCAGGATTTCCTCCTTTTTCTGCTTCTCACTCCTCAAGTCAGCGAATGTATCAATGATGACACCAAAGATGAGGTTGAGGACGATAATGATGACCATGAAGAAGAAGAGCAGGTCGTATATCACCCTGGCAGCAAAGAGGGGCTCCTGTTGAAGCCAGAGAGAGGACAACTTTTTAGAGGACAATATCAGAAATGTCTCATGGAGCTAATTCAAATATCAAGGCATATTGGAAATAGGCAAAAATCCAACATTTTGCATCCCTATCCATAATATAAGTAAAAAGACACATTTTATCAAGACCTTTGGTGAAATGTTCATCTAATATTGTTGTTTGTTATTTAAACTAAGAGAAAAACTTAATATAATTCCTTTTTGTTATGCATACAATGGGATAAGACGTTCTGTTGAATGAATAAATGAGAGGTGCAGTTCTCCTGTACACCAAGAGGATCAAATAAATAGCTTTATGTAAACTGGGGGGATTCACAGTCTGTTCTGTGCATGCTGGGCACCATGCAGAGAATTCCCATAGAAGATGTTTGAAGTTTATGGAAGCATGAATGAGTAATGGCCCCAATCTTTGCTTCATGCATCATTTCTAACACATGTTATGACAGAGAACAAGATTATCTTCAGCCTGGATAAGTAACTTTGATGCTTTTTTGGCATGTTTGGGGTTTTGAAAGCTGCCCACATAACCTCTGACCGTTACTTGTTGAAGACTGCATGCTGTGGCCTTCACTTCCATACATGAAAACAGCAACCATACAGCTTATTGACTTAGTTAAGGTTAAAATGATAAATCATTACATTTTTGAGCCATTGTTTTCTTTTTATATGTTTCATATTCACACAGCAGTATTGTAAAACATGCCAACTCACATCCCAAGGCAGGGCTGTACTTGAGTCATTACATTGCAGCCTGCTTTTCCCACTGTGTAAGTTAACAAATGCCATGCCTGCTGGTCGCGCCCTGCTTAATGCTAGTTACAATTATGAAATGCTGGCTTTATGCTAGTTACAGGTTAACAGTCCAACACAATGAGCCTAAGTTTGAATGGAGGTCAGTTGTCTCAAAAACATTCTGATAGATGAGCAGAACTGTCTGTTTGACATGTTTTACAAAATAAAAACTAGAAAACTCTGTGCATGAATGAGAGGAGCTTTTTATGCTTGCTAATGTCAAAAACATTTTTTACAGAGGACACCAAATGACATGGTAAGCCTGATTGTCTTCTGCTTCAAACCCACGCTGCAGCATCCACTGAAGGTCCACATTGCCCTAAATGGATGCAGTGGGCTGTGCCATTAGCTTTATGTGCACTTCCAAAATCAAAACAATGCAGATCACAAATCGTGTGATTGTTCTGCTGACCAGCATTTGTTAAAGTCCAGTCACTCAGTATGTGTCAGGCATGATTTTGTATAATATAATGTGACAGAATGGCTGCAGAGCATAATCCAGCAAATCAAATCTACTTGCTTAAGTATCAGAAGTGTATTTTAAACCCCCCTTCTTTTGCCTTTGAATGATTCAGCAGTAAGGGTGGGAATCGAAAACCAAATCCAGTTGAGAATAAAAAAAACTCCCTCAAGGAACTGATATCATTAGGATTTTTACCTCCGCCAAGGAGGTTATGTTTTTGCCAGCGTTTGTCTGTCAGTTTGTCTGTTTGTTTGTGTTCAAAATAACTTGAAAAGTTCTGAACGGATTTGGATGAAATTTTCAGGACTTGTCGGAAATGGGATATGGAAGAACTGATTAAATTTTGGTGGTGATCCGGATCACCGTCTGGATCAAGGAATTTTTTAAAGGATTCTTTAACATTGCCAGATAGGACCATTTTCACCAAAGTGGACCAAAGCTGCTTGGCGGAGGTCTGCGCTCTCTGAGTGCTTTTCTAGTTGCTTATCAATTCCTTCCACTTTGTTCTGGATGCATTTTAATTCTTTGTGGAAACATTAGCAACCTGCAGAAGCATTTATCTGTGCAGCGCAGCACTGATCATCAGAAGTGTCAGGTGAAAATCATCAGGAACTGATAAAGGAATTGGATCAATAAGTAGAATTGTCAGTGTCATTGTATCAATAAAATATCATCAATTCCCACTCTCTATAGCAGTCATAAATACCAATTATCATTATTTGTCTCCTCTCTTTTCTTTTTGTTGTATCTGCACTAAAATCATCTGATGCTTGTTCTTTTTAGCTCCACACTCTGATATTGTAAGCTCTGTTTCGGTCACCTTGGTTACTTGTACACAAACAAGAGAACATGTAGGGACAGTAATACATATCGTACCACCAACATTTTAGTGGTTTAATGCATGGACACACTGACGCATTGGTATAGTAACTCAAGGTGGCGCAGAATTTAACACAGAGGTATCAACAAGGCTTTGCTATTTACAGCTAATACCTGTAGCCGCTTTGGCAGTAAAAATCTTACGGCAATATACACAACAAGATACCATCACTGTTCAAGTGGAGGTTGAAGTGATGAAAAGGATAAACTGGCCAAGCTGGACAAAATTCTGTGAAGCAGTTCATGTTGCTTAGTCTTTTGATGGTCTGCCAACAACATGGTAACATAAGCCTGCTGCTATGTTAATGCTAACGTGCCAGAGTGCCAAAAGTAACCCTTCTGGATTGAAAGTGATTTTAATCATCCTTAATTTTAAGAATAATTTGTAAACAAAGTGGGACATTTTACTGTTACTACTGCTGCTGCTGGAGGTTGTACTACAACTGCAGAGTGATGCATTAATGTGATAGCCTGTTAGTGCTAAGTTGGTTGCCCTTTCGCCTTAAACCACATTTTCTGGTTGTTTTGTTATAATAGAGATAGAGATTTTGGTTGCAGTTTTACATGTCAAAACAAACCAAGCCAAAGAGGAGCACCCATTCATTTATTTTGTCATTTATTTATACAGGACAATGTAGATTAAAGAACGTAAAATGTCGTGGGAGCTTATATAAGATTGAGGTAAATATGTAAGGGCTAATGCCCGACGAGGTGTCCATTATCAGAAATTAATGGACGACGCGGAGGCGTGAACCGTCCTCCGCTTCGCGTCTGACGGTTGCTTCCGCGAAGTCCATTAATTTCTGATAATGGACACCTCGAAGGGCATTATCCCGCTTATACCATGGTCACTTACGGAGGAAATAAATATTAAATCAATTATTAATACGCTAATGTTGTTTTTTACCGTTAAAATCGTAAGTTTTTCACAAGAGTGGACTATTTAATCTCTCGTTGTGACGCGTTGCCAAGGTAACCGGCTCTGGCCATAGAACCTGCAGCTCGGTCGGCTGCTGCTGTTTGCCTATATTAGGCCTAATCAGTGGAGGGAAGTGAGATGATTGCTTAACGTTATGTTACGTGATACAAAGTATCATTGCAGAGGGCAAGTGCACCTCTTACCGCTTGTGTGTGTCCAGACGATGATGCGAAATTTTGTTCCATCTAATCAAAGTCCACAGATAGTTTCCTTTTCATCCTCTAAATCATTCAATTCCTCTGGTGTCACCTCCTTGTGTCGCATCTCCTTCTGCTTATATTCTCTTCTGTCTTTCTCTTCTGCTGCATCCCAGTCTTCAAAATGATCAAATTCACCAAAAAGGTTAAAGGAAACTATAAAATCACTCATGTTTTGTCTACTGTCTTGTCGTTGTGATAAATAAACTGTGAAATAACGTATGTTGACGTATGTTCTGAGATTCTGTTGCCACGGTTACCAACTAGCGTTTTAGCCAGCGCAATAATTAAGAGTAATCAGGCTATTTGACCGGAACTTTTTTCCAGGTGTCCTATAACACTTTTTAACGGACACCCTGCAGCCAATCAGAATCGAGTATTCACCCAGACCATGGTATAAATTCGGTTTAGCGCAATGCTTTTCCATCCGTAGTCCCAAACTTAAAAGAAAAACATTAAACTAAAGCTACAGATACATAAAAACAGTACAACACCACAAACAATAATGGATACAGTTACAACACACTGTGTCAGAACAAGTCATCCAAAAAATACAGGAAAACTCTTAAATTAACCCATTTGTGCTAAAGGGGACTGTGAAAGCATGTCTGCTGATTATTATGTGCTGTAACATAACTTATAAGAAGTCAAAGTTTGCTCTTATTTGATACACTGGTGTTTTCAAGTCAAGATGGGAAAGTTCATTTAGTTTTAAAGTATTTCTCCCTTGTTTCTTTATTTTTGTGCCCTTTACCTCTTTTGATGGCTTCCTTAGGACATCCCCTACACCGCCTCCACTTCTGAGTCCATGACTCAAAACTGTCACGATGCACATAAGCAGGGAGTCACACGTTCGCTCCTTGTCCTCAATCACAACTGCTGATGGCTGAACAGCAAGGGAGCCTATAAAACACAAAAACATTGCAAGTTTTATCATCTCTGTTGCTGCAGTGCTTCTTCTAGTAATTGAGATCTTTAAACTTAAGTCTCTAAAATGGTCAGGGGTGCATCGAAAAACTGCAGACTTAATTTACAAATGCTGAACATTCGTTTGAGCCCTGATTTCACACATAATAGGTTAATTGATGTGATCCAATTAGGGCTTTATGAGGGCTGAAAGTTTAGAATTTCTTAAACCCCCCCACAAAAAAAAGTCAGCAGACCACTATCACAAGCCAAGTCTCCTGTGATTGGGAAAGGGGCTAGGGTCAACAAGGTCATGCCCTTTGCAGTTCACAGATTCTGCATGGCTGGCTGATCAATTTTAAGGTGCTGCATGGCTGTGTATGTGTGGCGCTTCCTTCCCATCAAGGTCAGTAGGTTTGCAGGAACTTGCTGTTTGCAGTGAGAGGCTCCCTGCGCCATCCCATGTGGACCCGGCGACCTGCTTGTACCTGATGGTGATTAATCCTTGAACTTTCACCCAAGGGCCCCTACATCACTTCTTTGGCTCTGTCGGCCGAGGCACACTCTGAGTACAAGGAGTCAAAATCCCACAGAGGTTTCACCCTGATAGACCTTATTTGCCCCAGCCAGGTTTAATCCCAACTGGCTGCCCAGGTTTACAGCTCAGTGGGACGAATCTCCTCAGGCTGAGTCAGTCGACTGCTAGGACACAAAGACCCTTACTGACAAGCTTGCACTCACACAGAGAGACATAAGCATAGTCCCACACAGACACTTGAAATTCTGTAGACACATGCGTGCACAAACACGTGGATTCCAACTTAAAAAAGAACCCTTTGACCCCATGTTCAAGCCCCCCGGTCAAGTGACACAAACTCCAAGATTATATTAGCTTTAGATTTTTCATTAATAGTTTTTTTTTTTTCATTTGACTTTTTGTTTTTTAATTTCAGTTTGGTTGAAAGTTCGTTTCAATGCTGGAAAATCACACTGCTCTGTCAAATGAATGAGTCTGCCATCAGCATCAATCACAAAAAATAAGTAGGGTGCGAATTTAGTTTTATAAACTTAGCATGAGTTAACTGCTTCTGCATTTAACAAGCTCACCCAAATGTAAAACCCACACATCAGATGCAGTTGTAGACTACATGAAGCATGTTAGTCTGTATTTTTATTTTATCATGGTTAGACTTGTAAACATAAAATATCATTCCATTCCATTCCATATCATTTCATCAACCAACACAAACAGTGCTTAACAAATATATTAAACCACCTGTCATAAAAACAAGAAAACATAAACATTTTAGAAATCTTAAAAAAAAATGTTAAAAACAGAAAATGTTATTTTTGGACATGCATTTTGAAAAGCAATGAGGAATTTTAAACTGAAATCACCTTTCTATGCCAAAATTTGAGCAGCTCACTGGGCTTCTCTGAGAAGTCAGAAATTAATCAAGCACAACCATAAAACTTTTATTCGGTTCATCAGCGCAAGTCAGTATTTTCTTAAAACAGTAAATTTTAGTTTAAGAATAATAATTATATTTCAGCATTAAAAATGTCATTTTGGTTAAAGAGCTTCCACATGCTGGTGTATTAACCTAATCTTACATTGGGTGGTGGTCTAATAAGTGTACATATTCACACAAAACTTCTGTCAGCTTACCATCCATCATGGTCTCTGTTGAGCAGTTTTCCCCGTTTTCTTTCTGACACACTCCACCAGAGAAGAACTCTCCCACCATACTGGCTCCAAGCTCCACTAAATTACAAAAACAAGACATCATCATGCTCAAAAAAAAAAAAAAAGAAAATCACAATTTGTGGTATGCAATATTGGTTACAGATTGTTAGTGTCCTTAAAAAAGTCTTAACATATTTTATGAATCTCTGTTGGTTAAAATAACATTCAGTAAATGTGTTTGTGTTGTGGATGCCTGTCTGATAAATATGCAAGACAGCCTTTCTTCTGATATCTGGTGTGCTGGTATTTCATAACTAATTTAAGCCAACACCAATATTCATACATTTAGATATTCAGTCATTATAAACTGAAATGTTAGGGTAGATTAGTACATATACATTCAGTATTTTGGCTAATATATGAGTTATTTATTAGGGATGCAACAATACACTAAGCCCACAGTTCATTATGTAGCTCAGGTTTTGCTCATGGTTTTCAGTTCAATTCACTTTGACAACTTGGCCATTGAAGCCTTTTTTTTCTTTTTATATATCTTTTCCATTCTGATGTGCTTTTTGGTTTTTCATTTAAAGAACAGTATGGTGTTATTGAGGAGAAAAAGCTCTTTTTCATTGTTATGCAATTTCTTTAACTTTTATGCAAAAAGACCTTATCCTTAATCCTTAATACAACAACTGAAAAAAATTAACAAGTTAAAAAAAATTTTTATTACATCTGTTATATATGTTTTTTAATGCCAGAGGGAAAAAAAATACCTGCAAAGAACTGGGATTTTTAACATTCTTAGACAAACACTTAATTTTCCTTTTCTTGATGTTGTATTTCGGCACATCATAATAAAACCGTCAATGTCCCCTCGTTAAGGCCCATTTTGGATCATTAAGTGCATTTCTAGCCGTCATCTTGCTGACTTCAGCAAGGATTTCAAAAACATTCAACAAACTCCCGATGCTCTTTTCAATGCTCTTTTGAGCAGATGAGGACAGTTTTTCTTGCTGCACGGGCCAGTATGTTATAAGTCTGTTGTAAAGTAACTAGGCAAAAAGGTTAGAAATATTCTACTTAATTAAATGCACAATGCTGATGTGCTTGGAGTTTATGCCCTCCCAGCAAAACTGTAAGAATGTGCATCAGTGGTTGAATAAAAGACGTTACGTAACAAGGTGCTCAAGGCTCCGTAGCTGTATTGATAAGCTCAAAAGTTATTGATATCAAGGTTCTCAACCACAGATTAGGAGAATGAGGGATCTCTTATATTTTTAGTGTGGGTGCATATTGCTGCCTCTCCTCTCAAAGCAGCAGTATGATGTCTTGGACAACTTTAGGGCACTGTTTCTTATGACAGGGGCTAAACTCGCCCCTGTGTTTGTACTCATGGACTCGAATGCAGCAGCACCTTCTGGAAGGAAAATGGCAAAAATGAATGAAATCTGTTTGTATTAAAAACTGTAAAATTCACTGCAATGCATGCGTGCATATTAAACTACGAATGTGGTGCTTCAAAATTCAATATTTTATTGAGAATTGTTGCATCCCTAATGCATATGGCTGAATCATATGGCTGATATATCAGCTATGAGTATTAAAGAGTAGGTAATATCTATTTAGTCAGTACTCAATGAAAATTTCACTCCTACATACCAAATGTTTTGTTGGGTATCCTGTCCACAGCCAATATGAAATCATCTTTGAAGAAGATATAACCCACAATCGAGAAGAGGTAGACGAGAATAAGAGCTAGCACGGCTGTCAGAACAATGGAGCGTCCATTTCGGGTCACACTCTTTATTACGTTCAGCAAGGTTTCTTCTCTGTACACCAGGTCAAAGAGCTGCAAAGACAAAGCATTCAGTTATGAGTCTGGAAAAACATGTGAAAATAAAACAGAACATTTCACAGATGCATGCTCCTCTGCATAAATGTAATGGTTTTGCTAATATAGTCTTTGTGACCCTACTTACAAGTAAGCTGTAGAAGAAGACATGGACAAAGACTCCCAGGCCACAGATAATCAGGTAGAGCAGGTGATAAAGGAACTCAACATCCATGATCATGGCTTTGTAGCCCCGAGTGAAGGTCCCACGGTTTCCAACAAAACTCATGAGAAAGATGACCTTATTCAAAAACTAAAGAGTGATGGACAACAACAGAGACAACCAGTAAAAAAAAGCCATTTCATGATAAAGGGCACAGTAATCAAACGAAATCCACAGATAAAGCCTGATTTTCATTTGCTCTTTGATAAAAATGTTTAAAATAAAGTGGATGGTTTTGACCATGAGAGGAAGCATTACAGCGCATAAGAAAATCCATTATAGCTTCAATACATATTTTTTGTATGTACATTTGGTATCAAAAATAATAAATATGAGTAATGTTTGGTTTGTGACATGCTTTTACACAAATTTTTGCAACGAACAAACCTGCAAAACTGTCCCCTTGGTATGTAGTGTATCTGAATGTGACTGTTCGAGAGCTGTTAAAATATTTTTAACACTAACAACCACAATGATGCATGCTTACATTAAAACCACCCAGTAGGAACAAAGTGGGCTCCAGGCCGACGGAGAAGATCAGGCGAAGGATGGTGGAGGCAATAAGTGCCCGAATGCCATGAGGCTGAGGCAGGACTATAACTATAGCCAGAGAAACCAGCATGGCCATCCACAGCAGTGCAGACAGATGTGGTTCCAGGGTACCTGAACAAACAACGATATAGTCAGCCAATCATAAAACAACTACTTCAGTTATAATGAGTATGGTTTTCTCTTTACTATGTGAACAAGATGCTTAGGTTGCTGCAGGAAACTTTCTATAGTAATATCTGGCCTTAATATGATATGATGTTAAGTGTATTGATAGGCTGTGAGTATCAGTGAAACAGAAGAGCTGCAGTCTTTGTTTTTTTACATACAGTTTTCCTGTGAATACGAAACACCTTTAAAAGGGCTTTTACACTAAAATTACAGCAAGGTTTTAAAATCTGAAAAAAAGTTACTAAAATGTAAAATGACAAATAATAATAAAAACAACACGTCTATCTGATGTTTGAACACTTTCAGGTGCCTAATGATTGGGTAAGTGGAGTGCATTCATACAGCATCTTTTTTCATGATACAACCACTTACGGCCCAGCATCGTTTTATAAGTTCTCATGTTATTGTTCTTTTTAAAAACTTTCCACCAGTCCCAGATGCCCCCAGATTATATCTTTGAAGTTTTCTGCCTGAATATCACTAAAATTTGGATTAAGCATTCCTATAAACCCCTCTGTTTCAGTCCTGCTCAGAGTGGGCTGCTATTGTGTCCCCAGCTTTAAATGCTTATGAGGGGTGTCTGACCACGCCCCCTTCAGGAAGTGGATGTGGTTTTGACTTTCCAGCACTGTGCTCAATTTTTTTCAGCGGCCAAACAAACATGCCTGGATATGTTTCTTTTAATTGAGCTTTCCTGCTCTAGTGGAGATAAAATTATAGTCAGTGGGTGGTGCACACTCGCACACAGGAAGGTGGCATATCTCTTACTGACACCACCAGTTTGTTTAAATGGCCTGTTAGAGGCATGCATTTTCTATAAGTTGGGGTGCTCAACAGAGAGGACGGCATTTTCTCATGTTGTATGAGTGTGTGTGGGTGTGTGTGTGTGTGTGTGTGTGTGGGGTGGGGGTGGGGGTGGGGGTGGGGGGGGGGGGGGGGGCGTTGTAGACTGTAAAACTGTGGGCCAGTAGGTTAGTGCTGAACAGTAAATTGGCAATTTCTTAGTCTTCATGATATGGATTTTAACCACACTATGTTCGAAATGTTGTGTCGTTAGGTATATGGGAGGCCAAATGACATCATAAATGATTCAAAGCCTCAAACTACCAGCCAGGATGCAGGGTAAATAAAATTAGCTTAAAAAAAAAAATTACTGTTTCAGTCCTGCCTCTATGCCTTTAACATAAGATGCAGCAACACACACTCACACTGAGACTGAAAGGCACCTTGTCCACCTTGTGTCCAGTAAATGCAATTACAATGAGTGTAAGTTACTGTACAGCAATGTGTTGATTATGTGCTCTCTCTGCAAATATCAGCACATAAACAAGTGTGCTTGCTTCACAGGAATCTCATCCTGTTTGTACAAAACCCAAAACCAGTGAAGTTGGCACGTTGTGTAAATCGTAAATAAAAACAGAATACAATGATTTGCAAATCCCTTTCAACCTATATTCAATTGAATACACAGCAAAGACAAGATACTTAACGTTCGAACTGGTAAACTGTGTTATTTTTTGCAAATATTAGCTCATTTTGAATTTGATGCCTGCAAGATGTTTCAAAAAAGCTGGCACAAGTGGCAAAAAAGACTGAGAAAGTTGAGGAATGCTCATCAAACACTTATTTGGAACATCCCACAGGTGAACAGGCTAATTGAGAACAGGTGGGTGCCATGATTGAGTATAAAAGCAGCTTCCCTGAAATGGTCAGTCATTCACAAACAAGGATGGGGCGAGGGTCACCACTTTGTGAACAAATGCGTGAGCAAATTGTCGAACAGTTTAAGAACAACATTTCTCAACGAGCTATTGCAAGGAATTTAGGGATTTCATCGTCTACGGTCCGTAATGTCATCAAAAGGTTCAGAGAATCTGGAGAAATTACTGCACGTAAGCGGCAAGGCCGAAAACCAACATTGAATGCCCGTGACCTTCGATCCCTCAGGCGGTACTGCATCAAAAACCGGCATCACTGTGTAAAGGATATCACCACATGGGCTCAGGAACACTTCAGAAAACCACTGTCAGTAACTACAGTTCGTCGCTACATCTGTAAGTGCAACTTAAAACTCTACTATGCAAAGCGAAAGCCATTTATCAACAACACCCAGAAACTAAGATGGACTGATGCAAAGTGGAAAAGTGTTCTGTGGTCTGACGAGTCCACATTTCAAATTGTTTTTGGAAAGTGTGGTCGTCGTGTCCTCCGGACCAAAGAGGAAAAGAACCAGCCGGACTGTTATAGGCGCAAAGTTCAAAAGCCAGCATCTGTGATGGTATGAGGGTGTATTAGTGCCCAAGGCATGGGTAACTTACACATCCGTGAAGGCACCATTAATGCTGAAAGGTACATACAGGTTTTGGAGCAACATATGTTGCCATCCAAGCAACATCTTTTTCATGGACGCCCCTGCTTATTTCAGCAAGACAATGCCAAGCCACATTCTGCACGTGTTACAACAGCGTGGCTTTGTAGTAAAAGAGTGCGGGTACTAGACTGGCCTGCCTGTAGTCCAGACCTGTCCCCCATTGAAAATGTGTGGCGCATTATGAAGCGTAAAATACAACAACGGAGACCCCGGACTGTTGAACAACTTAAGCTGTACATCAAGCAAGAATGGGAAAGAATTCCACCCGAAAAGCTTCAAAAATTGGTCTCCTCAGTTCCCAAACGTTAACTGAGTGTTGTTAAAAGGAAAGGCGATGTAGCACAGTGGTAAAAATGCCCCTGTGCCAACTTTTTTGCAATGTGTTGCTGCCATTAAATTCTAAGTTGATGATTATTTGCAAAAGAAAATAAAGTTTCTCAGTTCGAACATTAAATATCTTGTCTTTGCAGTGCATTCAATTGAATATAAGTTGAAAAGGATTTGCAAATCATTGTATTCTGTTTTTATTTACGATTTATGCAACGTGCCAACTTCACTGGTTTTGGGTTTTGTAGTTTCATCACACGCTGTGTGCTGAAATGTATCAAGCCTTAAAGTTCTGTCGACATGGAAACTAAAATGATCTATTAGGTTTCCATTTTAAAAAAATTTCATAAAAGCATTGCTTCAAGAAATGTGTCAGTCCACATAACACTGGAAATACTGCAGTATATAAGTAACGCTGTAACGCTGCCACAGACATACCACCAAAACCAGAGAAAAAGACATGGAGCAGGCGTACAAAACATGTGCGATGTGAACAAAAACACAATAAGAAGATGTGGCGTATGCTGTTCTCCATGTGCACTTGCTAATGGTGTTGTTAGTAGAGGAGAAAAAGAGTCTGCAACACTGTATTCTGCTGATGTCTCTGTTGTTGTGGGAGTTAGCACATGCGGTTCAAGGGAGAGGTGCGTCTATGAGATCATCATTTCCAAAAAAGTGCATATTCTTAGTACACATGGAAATGCAAGGGCAGCATTTTAAGATTTACTCACTCTGCAACCCAGTTTCAAAAATGTGGTTTTTGGGCTCCCAAAATGAAACACCTGTGCAATAAAAAAATCTTTTGCGATACTCCCAAACTTGTTCCTTTTAGAGGCCCCTAAATCTTCATAAGAACAACCTAAAAAGCTAAATGTGTGTTCAAACCCATGATTTGGTTGTGTTGCTCCAAAATGATTCTTTCATATACATAAAGTCTTTACAATTAAATTCCTGAGTTGTGACTGACTTTTAATAGCCAAACCAGAAAACATCATGCTTGTCATGCACATTAACACAACAATGTATTTGTGGAAACAGTCCATTTTGTTACAGTCACATCGCAAACAGC
The DNA here is from genome assembly GCA_037902135.1 of Cetoscarus ocellatus. NCBI lineage: Eukaryota > Metazoa > Chordata > Actinopteri > Labriformes > Labridae > Cetoscarus > Cetoscarus ocellatus. The sequence goes on from JBAMNC010000575.1 coordinate 267,436, forward strand.
TGGACAAACTGACTTATAAAAGCATCTCTTCGTAATTCTGTGCTCAAACAGAAGTTGTTTACAAGCGTGTTTGAGGGACTGACAGGGGGGTAGTAGCACTTGAAAATACAACGAAATGAATGATTCCCTTTAATTTGGTAAAATGGCTTTATTTTTGGACATGTTGACCTGCCCTTTGTATTAAAACGAATAAAGCTGTATTTTGTATCCTACCCTTAAGACTTTGTTACATTTCATTATTCATACAGTGGAGGAAGATGATGCTATGTGAAGATGCTGAAATGCCATTTTCTTATCATGAGGAAACCATCTCAACCACTATTCCACATTTCCACACGCATTTACTGGCACATAATTCAAAAAACAAAAACAAGAGACACAAATGTTTTACAGTTCTATGAAGGAAACTAAGATGAACTTTTTAAGTACATACATATACCATTTGTTTTTAAAAACAACAGAATCATAGAGCCTTTCTATCCAGTGTTGCTACATGAGGACATAGTGTTAACACTGCAAAAATATCCCAATCTCATTTATAAACCTCGTAGTATTGGCTGAATGTAAGTACATCATTCTTGCAGCGTGTTTCTGTGTGCATGACGGTGTTGGCTTTACATAACATCTAGCTTTTAACATCTATGATTGTAGGTCAGGAAGCATTATCATTAGCTCACCAGTCACTGGCTCAGTGCCAAGTCCAGACCAGCGTGCAGCGGAGAGGCTGCGCTACCGTGTTGATGCTAATCACAGTCTCTGTCACCCACATGCATTTATCTGTTTTCAAAGAAGGTCAGTCAGGTCATGTTTTTTTCTTTGAAGAACTGAGATCACAAGCTAAACGTCTACAGTCTGAGGCCTTTTTCTTGCCTTTCTGTATACACATCACATAACAGGTACTCCTTACATAACCCAGTTGGCTAAAAATACTCTTGGCTCCAGCTAAACTCATCAGGGATGGCTCTGCATCGTAACAGGCTGCCTGTGCACTGGGAACTGGCAGCTAACCTAGACACAGCAGCTTGTGCATCACACAGCTACAGTCTTTGGTCATCCACCTCTCTAATTCACTTGATGGAAAGCAGTGACTCATGCATAGACTACAAAAGAATTGGACAAAGCCATGTAATAGGAACCTTTGGAAAGCTGTTTGTGCACTCTAGTTGATGCTGCCATACTGCATGTGCTTTCTCAACTGAGCTTTAGCTCCATCTATGCACAGGCAGACAGGCCACGTTGAGGTGGGACTCGAAGCCATCGGACCAATAGCAACGACGCATTTCCAAAACCAGAAAAAGATCCTCAAAAAAAGGAAAAACTGTTACGAAATATATATTAAAAAATAAATCTCCCCCCTCACAGTGAGAGCACGTAGATGTGTTATAGGTATGGAACAAAGCTGTTTTTTGAACCAGACTGTAAAGGTGTGAAGGCTGTAAAAATGTCTTCACCCTGCATACGATCAATGAGGTGTCTTTTTTCTGCAGCCAGCCCCCAGTGGACACTTTGGATCCTACAGCTTTTGGTACTTTATCAAGGGCCTCCATTTACAGCTCCAGAGGTTGCAGCCTCCTCTCAACAGGTCTGCCCTCAAAACTCATCCACAACTCCTTATGACAAACTGTGACGCAAACTTCTGCAAATTTTAAATCACTCAAATTCATTTAGTTGTGAATATTGAAGTCTGGAACATAGATGGAAGAAATCAGAGACATTATAGAAGATTATCTGATCATTTTTGCTCTTTTTTGTGGCTGAAGTGTCACATGAACGGAGATGACCAAGGCAAGATTTAGCTGGTGCCCGTTATATTGACAACCTTGCAAAGACAGATTTCATGTCTGTCATCCGTCAGATCCATCCTGCAAAGCTTCAAGCTGATATATTTGTTCATAGTCAGACATTTGGCATCAATCAGAATCCTTTAGATGTGCAGAGAGCTACAACAGCTGGATTGTAAACCTTGGCAGCCCATCAACGGATTAGCATAGATGGTGCTATAATAGTTTTATTGAGCTGGACAGCATTTCTATATTAAAAGAGGAGCAAAGAATGTCACTGCAAGAGCGTGAGTCAGTAGTTTTGTAGCTTGTTATCTCGGAAAGTCAAAAGCGACTGTAGTTTGAACAAAATATAGCAAACAAGCTGGAGGAACTAAAGCTAAATGTGGCGAAAGGTTATCTTTCTGCAACATCCACTACAGCAGCCATTTCAGTCCAGCTTCTCTCTTTCTCAGTCTGTTTCAGAAGACAAGCTATATCAAAAGTTGGTCCTCAGTCTCTGACCTGCACGTTTGTTGTGCTTCCTGCTTTAGCCAGCTTGCTTCCTGATTAGCTGTTGTTACATATCATGAGACAAACAAAGATGGCTGTGTCGTATTGTTCTAAAATGATCTGTGCAGATAAAATCATTCACATCTCATAACAGTGATTATCAGGTAAGTTTCAGAACCACCAGATAATCAGGCCTTCCCAGACTTAATTTGAAGAGGGGATTCAGGCCAAAAATCTGGACAACTTTCTTGTAATGTGTGCCTTCCTAAAGGCCCATCTCTTCTTACTGTGGTTGCCCTTTGGTGTGCGTGTATCTACGCAAACAGCACAGTTTTTACTAATCAGCAACCTAACTTAAGCCGAGACTTCATCATCTTTTGATAACTGCCTTCAGTTTCAACATTAGAGTGGCCTGGAATGAACCCTTGACCTCTCAGCAGACCTTTGACACTAAAAACCACATGGACCATCTAAAGCTTAGCTTGTTAGTAAGTTAGCACAAAAGGGACCTCGCCGTTTGACCCCACACAGAACAATAGAAAGTTTATGCGAATCACAATGTGTGTCTTCTCTGTGCTAAACTGCATTGGAACAATGAAGGCCTTAACGGCAGCGGCTTCTCACATCCCCACAAATACTGCCTGCATGAGGAAGTGAGTAAAAATATAATAGAGATGTCTGAGATGTCAAAACAAACTATAAAACTGAAACTGAGATTAAAATGTGCTTCAGTTTGTCACACATCCCTTTGGTTTGTAAAAGTCTGCTGTCATGCTGAGAACAGGGATCACTCAGAAATATCCCTCTGAAGATTTGGCCTTGAATTTAATCGGCTATACCTTGTGACCCAACACCCGACAGCTTTCCCCAAACCTTAAATCTTTCAATAAAGGCCACATGACACATCCTGACCAGAGGTTAATATGGTGAGGGGGTATAAGGTCAAATGTGTAGACACAACAACTAAGCTATTTTACCTCTGTAACTTCAGAAATCACACAGACATGATTTCTCTCCTCATGGATTCCTCGTTTCATTAAGATATTCTCTGTCAGTTTAATATGATATGAATGACACTGACACTTTCAATCACATAACATATCACATATCACCACAGGCTGGATTTTTTTAATAATAATAAAAATAGAAAAACACTTAGACATGTTTTTTGTGTAAGCTTCATTAACTCTTCTGGTCTTTCTCTGCAAAACTTAGACTTTTCTTTTTGTAAATTTCTTAAAAACTCTATTGACCCTTTTTCTGGTCTTTTAAGGTCACATTTATCTTACAACATTTGGACTTATCTTCCGGGCATGTATTTGAAGCTATATAGACTCTTATCTTCTGATCTGTTGTTACAAATTTCACTTATCTTCCAGCCTACACATATTTTCTTCTTTATCCACCTTCTGGTATGTTTACTTTGGTCATATTTTCAACATTTGTCTCTGTGTGTTAAATTTACATCTGTTTACCCAGATTGACTTCTATAACTTTTGATTTCATGTGACAGTTTCACACATCAAACAATCACAAGACATCCCCTGTGCATATTGACACCTGTAGCTTGTTGTTAATCATGTCCTGATGACTCTGGTGAGTCAAAACGTGTTCACATGACCTATCCCTGCTAAAATAAAGGATTTTTACCATGTCAGAGTGCCTTGGATTTCTCTTTTTTTTCATGTTCAACATCTTTTTATTTTATTTATTTTTTGGCACAGAATTTAACAAACCTTGTAGACATTGTAAGTAGACCAAGCTCCAAGTTATCCCACCCACTACATTCATATTTAAGATCCCACCCAGACAATACCTACAAAAAAAAAAATCTACTCATAAACAAACAACTGAGCAGAATTACCAATAGTAAGGGGAAAGTACAATAAACGAATAATGAAGAAAGAAATTTAAATAAGCAATAACTAAAGATATGCTGCAATGCACGGTAGACAGGATATACGTCAAAAATTGAAACTAAGTCAACAAATTAATTAATTGCAGACTTACGTGGGGGGGCTCAGGGCAGTTAGTCATCTGTCTCAGGAGTAATGGTCAGAGAGTCTACGGCTATATTTATATGCAATCAATATTCGGGTTAAGGTCAATATTCCGGTTTCTGAAACATTCGGCATAACCTGTTTACATGCGTGAGCAAACAGGGTTATTCCTCTATACATGGTATCCTGACCAAAACAGTGATGCACAGACAACATCTCAACGCACGGACAACATCTCGATGCACGGAGAACGTCATGGCGCAATCCGCTTCATTTCCGCTTTTTCTTTCTGTATCCAATAGCAACGACAACAACAGCAGCAGCACGGCGGATAATGAACAGCCCGGGGTACGTAGCAGTCGCCTTCATTTGTGCTTTGGTGCCGGTACTGACCCACCACCAGTACTTGACACTATTCTTTGTCAATTTCTTCATTAATGGAAGATGAGAACGTGAAGAAGTAGGAAATCGAGCCGGAGCTGTGCCATTTTACAAGTGCTTCCTTTACTCAAAAGACCAAGATTCCTTGGAAAAAAAACATGCGCAGAACACAAATGAATGTTCCTTTCAATAGGGGTGTCCCGATAGGCGTACACATGACCAAATATTTGGGTTAGAAAAGGAGTAACCCAGGGGTGATTTTCGGGTTTTTAAAAACCGGAATATGAGCATATTCCAGTTTTTCAAAAGGGTTTTTGGTGTTTACATGGCTGTGTGCAACCGGGTTATTGCTAATAGTCCGGTTATGAAAGGGTTAATGACTGCATGTAAACATAGCCTACGTATTCTAAAAAAGGGTTACCATGTCTTGTCAAAGTCATTAGTGGAGCCTTTGAGGGACAACCTAAATATTTTATAGTGAAATACACTGCAACAACTCCTGAATCCATTTGTTATGGGTTGGAGGCTGAGAATGGGTCCGTTTTAAAAGGATAAGCCTGCGAGCCAACAAGGTAGAAAAAGGAATAACTTCTGCCAAGTACACTTGGGCACACTATGTTTTTTTTTTTTTTGACTGTACCTCCGTCCTTAAATGCTTGAAGAGCACCCAAATGTACATTTTTGCGTCACACACCTTGACTCAGTCCAGCAATCACCCCTGCATTTCCTCTAAAAAATAGTTTTGAGTGTTTGATATGGTAAAGAAATGGCTTTAACAGTTTCATTTTGAGACTCGCTCTCAGCTTGCTTGGAAGCCTACCAGGCGCGGTCCTTAAACTATGCCACGTGTGAGATATGATCTCTAATAGAAAATCAAAACCCATTCATGGTGCAAAAAGATTGAGGACAGCCAGTCTAGATTTTTGTGCTCCATGTGATAAGGTTCATGATACTGGGTATGGGTGTGGGTATCTTCATCATTTCAAATAGGTACTACTTTCACTGGTCTCAGTTTCCACAGTGCCAAGCATGTTATTCAGCCCAGTACTAATGTAGGGAGCCAGTGCATTTACATAAGACTACACACAAACAGACACGCAAAGACACGTTCCTCATTATTAGAAGTAGAACAAAGGGAAAAGAAGATTAGATGAAGTTCAACCAGCATGAGGGTAAGGCCAGCTATCTGATAACATGTTAAGTCATGTGTAGAGTCAAGTTTAAGGACACCACAGTATCAATAAACAGGTCAAGCTCTTACAAAACAAATCCATCTTGGTCTTTTTTGACAGCTTAAAATCCAAATCTTTCTGCTTGGATTACGCTGTAATCACACCTCCACTTGTGTGAAACTCTTTTTGGTTAGGGAGGTGTGAGGCTACACCCAAACCACAGGCACGGGAGCACAGAGCGTTCAGCACAGTCCTGTGCACAAATGACAACAATGACACTTCTTTACTGCGTGATGAATAATCATGTGACTGCAAATGTTGGTATGTGAATGTTTACATCACATGAGAAGGTATTTAAGGAATCAAGTCTCTAGCAGAAAAGGAAATGCTCTCTGCAGAGGGTTAAGAGTTCATTAAAGTGGAACAAAAAGTTTCCATCGTTGGGACAAAGAATTCTTGAAGTTTTGACTGTACCTGTTTGGTATTGTTCCCTTTTTACACTGACTGTACCTCAGTTAGACAGGAAATTGTCGACAAAGCAGATCCTAGGTTATTTAATTCACTGACTGACATTACCTGCTTTACTCTGTATGCCACTGTTGTATTTGATTAACTAAGCCTGAGTACTGTGTATCTAGAAGCTGGTAACTTCAGAGTGAGGACTACAAAAGTCATTTAAACACCTTTTTAAATGTAAACAGGCACACAAATCACAAAGACTTCTCTTTAGTTATACTCGTATTTTAAATTGTAAACTACATGAACTCAAGTCATCAGCTAGATCTGACTCCAAGTGTCACACTTGGCACAGTTTACTCTGGACTAATAAAAGTATTTCATAAAAGTAGTATATCTACCAAACTAAAGTATTGGCAACATAGTTCCCCTTTATAACTCTGATTAAAATTCTTAAATCATTTCTGAAGTAATCTTGCTCATTTGAATTTACTTTGCAGTGACTAGGGAACTGAGTCAGAGGGCAAAGCATTTATTTATGTTCCAATCCTTCCCTTTGCTCCTGAACTCGAGGAAGTGACCAAAAGTCTGATGCCTGTTGCCTTGGCCGAACCTAGGAGATGGTGTTAGGGGCTCAGAAATCTGATGGACATGTCGGTGAGGAGTCACTGCTCCGTCACATCAAAAGGAGCCAGTTGAGGTGGTTTGGGCATTTGATCAGGATGCCTCCTGGTAGCCCTTCAGAGGGTTTCCAGGCCCATCAGACTGGAAGGAGATCCTTGAGCAGACGAAAAATTCACTGGATGGACTATATACCTCTTTACCAGGGAATACTTTAGAAGCTTCAAGTAAGAGGCAGGGATTTGAACCTAAGTCGACCTCTGTGGTCGACTTAGGTTCAAATCCGGGCCTGGGCCTTATACCCAATGTCTTCCCATTCTCTCAACCCTTTCTGACTATTCACTGCCTTCATAAACTCTCTAGAAAATGCAGAAAGCCCAAAGATAACATTTGATTTAGTTCTTTTGATGCTGCTAGTGAATAGCATCATAATAAAAAAACTAATATTTCTTAGAACATGGGGCCAAAGTGGATTTTTTTTTATTAATGCATTATTTAGAACCTGACACACCAGATGGACCATTAAATATATTTCACTGGTCCATCGGTGCAACAGCCCATGGACAGTGTTTGGGAATGGGAACCTTTCAAAAGCATCTCAGCAGTTGATTGGACAATCATTCTGTCAATCACATTTATGGGCCAATCAGATAATGTAGTAGGCGGGCGCTACTGCTGCAGCATGAAATACAAAATGTAAGCCACAGTACACAACATGTTGGGAGTGAAGCAAAAATATCCTTCCTATTGATAGTGATTTCGGTGTTGTTTGCTTTTCATTTAACAGAGAAATGCAGTCCAACTCTAATAAAGCTACTACAAAGCTGTTAGCATCTGTGCTAATCTCTGTACAATTAGCCATTTCCTGCAGTCGTCTCACTCATAGATTCCACCTTTTCCTGCTCCAAAGGGCGTTGATTGGGTTGTGCCTCTTTGGGCTGGTCACAGTCACTGTTGATTGGAACTTGGCAAGATGGATCTGCCTGACGTGTTACTAGTCAGACAAACCTGCTGCACAAGGTTGCATTATTTATGAAACCTCAAATGATTTAGATATACAATTCAGAAGGATTCTGAAATCCAAAGGTAACACATTTTTAGACTATTAAGCGTCATATACAAATCTAAGAGTTCACAAAAGCCAAGCAAAAAACCTGCATCACTACAGATTTGGACAGAAGAGACAGTCATAGGGGAAGTGCCAACTAAATTTCCACTGTCAGTTAAAAAAAAAAAAGACTGTTAATAATTTTACTGGCTTTAAAAGAGAGAACATCTATTTCAAGACTAAAAAAAGTTTTTAAGGACCCGTTGGATACTCGACTATGATTTCAAACCGTTAAGTTTGGTGCAAAATGATACTTTATCTGTATTGTGCGCTGTGCACACTTGTATTTCTGTGTTAGAATATTTATTTGAATATGTTTTGTTGTTGCTGTGATCCATTAGCAAAGACCTATCAAATAGCTTGAGGGCTTTTTGCATATTCTTCCAAATAGCTGAACATTTTATAATTGATCTTTTCTTGTGTAAATTTGTTGGCTTTTGTGATGCATCAATGTTCCCCATATAAGCACCTTGATGTTAGAGTCATAGGTTTAAACTTGTGTGTGTAGTTTTCTATCTACTGTCAGAATTCAGCTTATTTTCTGTGAAAACATACTGAAAGCTGAGAGCCAACATTCAGACATTTAAAATGTTTAAAAAGGGTCACACTTTACCACTTTTCAATGATTTTAAATAGGTCCAGGGTTTTTATGTGCAAAATTTTAAATTTTATGAAGTTTACTGCCAAAATATCTACTCAGACACTGGTTCTTGATATGCCTTTAATAGCATTTAACTTAGCTCTGTTTAAGCATATCTGTAGCTTCTCCATGAGTTCTGTCTGACCGAGCCCCTAAAAATAGATGTCTTTTTTGGTGTTGTGCTCTCCTTTTTACCGTGGTCAATTCTTGGTCTTATCTGGGGGAGGTGGCATTTCCCCTAATGACATCTTTATGTATTTATGGTGTGTAAACAAGCCATAGCCACTTGTTTCTGTATGAAAACCATCCATAAGTGTTCATGCATAACATGGCCTTTCTAACATGAATATTATTATAGCCATCTATTGATGTTTAATAGGATTAATGGATAAGCAATTATCAAAGTCATTATGTTTGTTTACAGAGTAATAGTAAATGAAGTTGATAAAATGGCTTTAAAGCAACAGTACAACAGACATCAGATCCCAATAAAGCCACAGTCATATCTTGTGTAAACTTGTAAAAAATCCAAAAGATGTTTAAAGGGGAGTAATTTGGCAGACTAACCTCCACGGACACCCTCCAGCGGGTAGAAGAAGGCCACAAGCAGGTTCATGAGCACAGCCAAGTTAAAGGAAATGCTGCTCCAGAATGACATGTTCCTGGAGCACCAGTAAAGGATGGGCTGAGCTGAGGGACAGAATTTGAAGATAAATCAACGCAGGTTATTGTGCGGTATAAGAAAACATACAAACAAATAGCAGTTCATCCATTTACCTCACAAAACCTGTCATCTCACAAACAGAGACCCATCTGATCAGTGTTTCACACCACAGAGAAATGAAGCAGAATTAACATATGCTTTGAATATTCATTTAACTGCAGCCAAACTTAGACAAAGATACGTTTACTGTTGTACATCATTAAGATGTGTGACTACATTTTGTTTAAGGGCTTAAACACATAACAACCATCAGGTTACAATGGCAAGTAAATATTTTATTGATACTTTTAATCACACCAATGGTAAATGGGGAATTGTGACAGAGCATTAGGGCCACTCTTAGAAGGAAAGAAAAACAACTGGGGTAATTTTTAGTATAAGCCAGTACTTTTAGATTGTAAGGTCCTAAATTTAGGAGAAACTAAAATTGGACAATTCAAGTTTAAAAAAAAATAAAAAAATCATCAGAAGAGCAATTCGCACATCTACTTCAGGAGACAGGTGCGTAGGACAAAAAAAGTCAATTTAAATGTGAAGACAGACTCCTGCACACTGTCTAACTTGCAAGAAATTTATTTATTTGTAAAGTTTCGATCAGAACGTTGCAAAGAAATGAAGTTCTTGCAAGTTAGACAGTGTGCGGGAGTCTATCTTCACATTTAAAAAAAAACCCCATAAAATCAGGAGAAGAGAATCAAAATTTCTGAGTTTATATCCAGTTACGTGACTTAAATTTACAGGTTCAAAAAAAGAAAATTGGAAAAAAAAAAAAAAAAAAAAAAGGACAGAATTTTTATGCTGAAGTCAGTGACTGTCACCTTAACTTATAGACTCAAATTCAGGAGGCTAAATTTGAATCCTTGTACAATTATAACTTGATTATCTTAAGATTTTCTGTCTTTTTCTTGAAAATTAGCCTAACATTGATTTCATTTTCATTTTGAGAGTGGCAATAATTCATTGTCTTAAGAAATCATTGTAGAGATTTAAGAAAAGCATTTCCGTTAGGGGTGAAACACTTGATTAAACAACAGAAGATGATGATCATTTGGGTACTAAAGTGTAATATACCACATTTTTTCTAAAGCAGAAAGTTGCAAAATAAACAGTAGCTAAGCACATTCCCACAAGCCTTACATATCTCATAAAATGACGTCTAATAGAGGAAAGTCAAAACAAATACAGTAAAATAAACTAAGGACTTCTACAGTTGAACATACACTCACACCCACAAATACTCAAACAGGCTACTCAGACCTGGGTCAGAAGATTAGGCTTGTGGTCAACTCTATTTTGTGCCGCACGGTTTTAAAAGAAGAACTGAGCTCAGGGGATTTTGGAAACTGACAAGATCACTTATTTCATGACAAGTGGTTAGCACCAGTGGCCTGCAGATAGGCCACAACCTGCTCTTAGACCACTAACTTCTCTGTCAGCCAGGGGAGTCATCTCCTAAAGGGGAAGTAGTATAGTTGTTCAGCATTTCTAATGAGAAAAGGTTTTGGGAAAAAACATCAGTACTTAGAACATCCTTTCTTTTTATTTGCATGACATGTGAACAGTTTCCTGGCTTCCTAATGTGGCTAATCTCCCACCTGCTGGTTCCCTCACATCCACTGCTCTGTTTAAAGAGCTCTCTGTAAGTTTTTCATAAAGAAAGAGGAATTCAGTGGAAGAGCCTTACATCACATTAGCAGGAAAGATAAGTTTGTGGGTATATTTTTCCTGTTAAGCTGCAGCAGACAATGACACATGCTGGTGACTGAAACAGCTGAGCCACACATTGTGACCACACACCTGTTTGTGCCTCTTAGTAGAGTAATGCATGAATAACTTGTTTTGTGGGCCAACCTGGAAGTTAGCATCACGGTGTACCCTCAACAAAAAGCTTCTGCTCCTCTACGACCACTGTTAGCAACAAGAGAACATGGAGAACATCATACACCTGTGATTATTTCACTTCTCTCATGTGTACGTGTGCTCCGTGTCTTCTTCTCTGGTTTTGGTGGATGCCTGCAGCAGTGTTGCAGTGCCACTTACAGGCCTGCTGTATGTACTACAGCGTTTTCAGTGTTTTTGCGTGGATGGACACATTTCTCAAAACGATGCCGTCTTTACAGAAAACTTTTTGAAAATGAAAACGATTTCATCTCAGAGTGAACAGAGCCTAAGACGCTCTGTTTAAGCTTCTACCCCTTTGGGTTTCTCTTCCCCACGTGGGCCTAATCTGCTCTCATTGGTCAACTCTCTGGTAACTGGTCAGTTTGGCACTGCTCGGTGACATGTTGTAAACAACTTCACATTAATTTTAGCTAGGCTTGCTACTGCTATCCAATGGGCTAAAGCTGAAGAAGAAACAATGGTAGTATGTCACACTGGTAGGTCTATGTGGGGGGGCTGGGGGCACAAGATGTTTTGGGCAGCTTCTGGCACCACAAAGAGGGAGAGAAGAAGAGGTCTTAATGCTGCAGACTTTTTGTTTTGTTCCCAGAGGTGCTCTATCATGCACAGGAGATATGTTAAACACACTAAAGGGCATATTAAGCTAGAAAGAGCATGACATGTACTCTAAAAATTAACAAGTTGGGAACTTTCCAGCTGTGTTTAATGTTGTGATAAATCATCAAAATCTCTCATCTTTGATATAATCACAGACCTTTTTTCAAGCTACACCAATCTACACAATTAAAACTATTAGGTGGTCTTTCATTGTCTTGAGGGTAATGTTTGATTATCATATTTTCATGCATGTGGCCAAAAATAAAAATGAGCTTAAATAATTACTCTGGCTCAGACTTATCTGCTGTGCATGGTTCTGATCAAGTTAAGTCATAAACCAAACGAGAGTAAATCTTATTTTTCTTCCAATCTTCTTCGGGCCATCTTATTAAAATTAAACAGAGCGATGACTTTCCCCTTTTCTCCTCACAGATAAAAATTTAATTTAACAGTCAAATGACTTCTCAAACACAAGTTAATCCATTGTTCATGTTGGCAACTTCTTGTTTTATCTAAATTCAGGTCTTCACAGTAGCATGGGACAAAAGGGAGAAATTGTGCAAATCACACCAGTAAACTATCTCAGCCTTTGCCTCTCTGATCACCATTTCCAGATAAATGAACAACAACAGAACTCCACAGTTCAGCTAAGTCCGGGTGAAATATTATACGGTAAATGAAACCCAGGAGCTTGGATTCGAAGTAAAATTGCATGGGCTTGCAGTATGCATTGTCTGGCAGTGATTATGTCCATTACTCATCACATGACACTCAGTGCTGACACCACTCTCTCCATTATCAAATAACATATATCATAATAACATCTTAGCCTTTTATAAGCTTAAACTTTATCGTTAGATGTTGCTTATCAAAGTTTACATGCTCTCCCTGCTTCCATCCTTCCAGGGTCACAGTTGTTGAAACAAGTTGTTGGCCCCAAATATGCATGGCCAAAACAATGAACATTAGAACATTCTGCTTATCAAGGAGGTAGAAATGCCCTTGATCGAACAAAGGGAAAAAAACAACATTTAGAAATGACCAGGCTGCTAGCCAAATTATGTATTTGAAAGGTAATTTTAAGATGCTTTAATGAACATAGGTGGTTTTATCTTTTTTCAACACAGCACTGGCAGAAGGTTAGAACACTCTTACATGTCTAACATTTTCCCTATTCACCATTATCTCAACACCACATCTCTATTTCTTCATAATGCCTGATGGCTTAGTCACACTGGATACATCATGGCTGATGCAGGGACAGATTCTGGCTTGCAGTGCTATGGCTTTCATATCAGGCACGTATGTGACACATTTGATATTTATATTTGTATATATATGTATATGTGTATTTTATATATGTATATATGCATCTATGCATATATGTGTATCCATAAAATGAAGAGTTTTATGCTCTATTGTAAAGTGTCTTAAGATAACACTTGTTATGATTTGGCACTATACAAATAAAGACTGATTGATTGATTGATTGATTGATTGATGATTGATTGACATTTTGGCTGAATCTTCCTGCTGTCAAACCCCCCCCCTTCATAAATTTAATCTAAACAAAAGCCATTAGGGGTAGATATACTCCCTTTCTTGCCTTAAAATCCCAAAGATTGTGTGCAGGAAAGTGCATTAAAAAGGGTACAACAGTTAAAAAAACAGAGAGATTTGGAGAAACAGCAATAACGCTCCTCACAAGTGACTTTATCCACTGTGTAACTGACTTCAAACAGTAAAAACAGGAAGTGTATCTGAACAGTGTGTTTTTCTATCTGTGACATATTCTACCAGGACATGGATTTCTGCTGAAACAAGGTAAATATGGCTCCATATTTTCCAATTTCCTGTATATTTCATAGACATACGTGCGCAGCTTGCTGTAACAACTACTCTCATGATTTTTTTGGCACATGACCCATGGGACTCAGAAATTTGAAAGCTCTGATTTGATGATGTGCTGACAGATATGAAAAGGGCCACAGTGCAATCACAGCTTTTCTTGTTTCGTGTCCTTAACACAGCTGCTGTCGATTGTCACAGAAGGTCAATTCCTAAGCTTAACCAATAATGATGTTACAATTCTAATGATTATTTTAAATTCAAACAGTAGACACGTTTCTTCTTCGTTGTAAACAAGAATCTATGGCTACTGAAACAGAGGGTGTAAAGTCTGAGGCTACATCCATACATGTATGAATAATTTTAAAAAGAGAGATTGTCCACCTCTGCTTTCAGGGATAATATTCACATACTTTTAAAACAACATCCCCATCCTCACAAAGCATAAACATCCTTTCTAGTGCTTTCAGTGTTGATGTTTGTTTTTCATTTAATAAAGAAATGCGGTCAAGATGTGATAAAACTGCTCCTGAAGTTGTTAGCATGTATGCTAATCTACGTACGAGCAGTCACTTCCTGCAGTTGTGTCACTCATAGCTCCCACCTATTCCTGCTCTAATGCTGATTGGGCCCTATCACTTTGGGCCGCTCACAATTGTTGCAGATTGGAGCTTAGCAAGACCTGCCTGATTACAGACAATGAATCAGGAGGACCCAGCTGCTGCACAAGGCCAGTAAAGAACAAGGAAAAAAATTCAGGGGGATTCTCAAGACATTTTTAGTCAGATCTTCTTACACATAATGCTACTTAAACGAACTTTGCTGTGTTTGTCCATTAGGTCAGGGTGGTTCTTGCAGGCCTGGAGGAATGAAAGTGGAGGGCATGTAAACCAGGAACTAAGAGTTAAAGAAGTAAGGAGAGGAACGCACAGGGAACCGTGTTTTTGTTACCAGTAGCCTCTTGAGTACCTCGCAACTTCTTCTGCCAGTTCATTTCATTGAATAGGTCCTCAGAGCGCAGGAAGAAGTCATTGATTTTACTGCCTTGCTCATCTCGCTCTGTGGTGTAGTAAACACGCAGCTTGGACTCCTGGGTGAGGAACTCGCAGATGTTGGGCACGGGGAAGACTATTTGCTCCATGGTGCGATCCAGTCGAACAATCTGGACAAAACAACAAAATAGGCCACCATTTAAATCCATTCTAACACTGTGGCAGGTAATAAAGCTTCAATCTGAGCTGTCTACCACAAAGCTCGGGGGATTTAGATGACTTCTTTTTAC
The DNA here is from genome assembly GCA_037902135.1 of Cetoscarus ocellatus. NCBI lineage: Eukaryota > Metazoa > Chordata > Actinopteri > Labriformes > Labridae > Cetoscarus > Cetoscarus ocellatus. The sequence continues at coordinate 282,440 of JBAMNC010000575.1, forward strand.
AAACAAAGTAGTTGTTGTCTCAAGAAGCTGAAAACTGAACCGACAACTTAGACCAGTCTGCTGTAGCATTCCTTCATCTCCTTGAGTTCACACAAGGAAATGTGCAAACATGCCAAATGTGCTTGTCATTCATTCACATTAAGTAACAGAATAAGAAACAAAAGTACGCCAAGAATAAGACTTGCACATTAATCAAGCCAGTAAGAGTGTCAAAACATGTCTTGTGATATGCTGTGTGTCAGTTAGTTTGCAGGAACTAGCAGAATTTTGGGAATGTTCCTTGGAAAAAGAGTACTATTAAAAATAACAAAAACAAGCAGGAGAAACAAAATAAGGCAACTCAGGTGTTACGGGGAAATAACAACCAACCTCAATCTGAGCTGTGTGTTTGGCATAGAACTCCAGGGCCTCATCACCTTCTCCATAAGTCCCTCCTGGCTTCAACATGGCCTGCAGTTCTTTGTTGTGACGTGCTAACTGAAAGACACATAAAACCGTCAGCTCCTTAAGGTCTACTACAGCCATGTCTTTATAACACAGACTCAAAACTTATCCATTTAGACAAGCTTGGCTAGGTCTTCAGTTGGAGTAGAGCTTGTCCTTGAGTTAGGGTCTGTTACTCTTGCTTCAGTATATATTCATTCTTTTACTTCTATTCACTGTGTTGCCATCTACTTTTACAATTTTGTCATGCCTGATGTCTGCAACAGACATTGTGTTTTCAGGTTTTAAATCTTCTGATCTTGTCTCAAAAAGTCTTCAAGGAATGTTCTTTAACATTATGTCACATGTCCTGACAATCAAGAGTAAAATGGATAGACTCTGAGGTCATAGGTCCAAAGTCATGGGACTTGTGGTCATCCATTGATTATAAAGACATTATCTCAAGAATGCTTGAAAGGATCTACATCAGACTTTGGTTAGATGTCCATTCTCACACAAAGTCAAACTCATCGGTTGTTCATACTGGTTTTTCCAAATAATAAATAATCTGCATTTTCAAAAAAGTACCCTGATGTCCTGCTACGTTAGGACAAAATTTGCAGTATGCACCAGACCAGTCTACATCATGTATTGTTACCTGTAGTGCAGAGTGCCAACCACAGCCACAGCCTGTATATATGGCAAACAGCCGTAGCAATATTAGCATTAGCGTTAATTCTGTTGCATTTATATTATGGTAAAGTAAATCAGACTCTGTGAATTTACATTTTTCAACATTTGTTACACAGATGTTACACATATGTATTTTGAGGGGCAGAAATCATGAAAATCCAAATAAATCACTCATCAGACTTCTTAATGGACATTAATTCAGCTGTTAGCATCATCAAAGATAGCCGAGCTACTGTTGTTTTCATGACCAGTAACAGAAATCAGCCAAATTATTGTATTGGGACAGAAAGCACATAGATTTGTTTGTGTAACTAAAAAAACCCCTCTATTATTAATACGTGTTTAATATAGTTTTGTGTTGTAGAAATAGCTGCTCTGATCTTAACCTTAGCCCAGAGGTAGTAATGCACCAAATATGATAGTTACCATCCACCAGAAAACAAAAAGAACAGGAACCAGCTTGGCTGGGTGTAGAATGCTACGAAATAACAGCCTTTTGGCAGTCAAACTACTTACTACCACCAGATTCAGTTTGCAGTATATAATGCAGTTTGTTAGTAGTAAGTAACTGGCAGTTTTAAAAACAGCAATTTTATTTTGAAGGCCATTAGTCAAGGTGAAAAACATTTCCTGTTTGCAATAGCACAAGAATTCTTTGAGGGATTTTGTGTAATCTTTTCACAAATGTCCAACATAACACAACATACACTCTGTAGATTTAGAGATAAAAGGTCAAAGGCCAAGGTTATGGAGCACAAATGTTGACTTTGTCTTAAGGGTCAACGCAGGACTTTAAAAGATTTGGCCCAAAGGTCGAGGTCATGGTTCTTGTCACCTGTCTTAACCTTTGAATGCAATTTTGTAAACGTGAAATCACAAGAAGGCTTTTGGGAATCTTCTCCAAAATTTACACAATGTCCAACATGACACAAGTATGACCTGATTAGATATTGGAGGTCAAAGATCAACAAATCATGGTCCTAGAACCTCCAGGTTACCCTTTACTTTTGAAAGGGATCTTGTGAAAGGTGCAGCTCCAGAGTGCTTTACTTAATCCTCCTTAAACTTTGCACAATTGTGCTCTGACTCGTAGGATAACTGATACCATTTTGGACTTCAGAGACCAAAGGTCAAAGTAAAACTGTCCTCTAGATGACAGTGGTTCAAAATTTTTAAAGGTCATGAAGTCTAAAGGCCATCTTTAGCTTGTGGTAAGTGATATTTCATAAGCATTTCATTGTAATTTCATAAAATTTATACTTATGTCTACTTTAATTAATGATTAACCTATTAGATTTTCAAGGTCAAGGGTCAAAGGTCAAGATCCTGAACTTTCGTGACCATTCCTCACTTGTAAATGCCAACTTATAAAACCTGATATACACAAACACATTGAGGGACTCCCTCCAAACTACACAAAACTCTAACATTACACAAAAATAAACAACATTTTGGAGTTCAAATGTCATGAAGTAAGATGGTCATCATTTGCCTCTGAATTCAGTATCTGTACAAAACTTTCTGTCAAACTTTTTGTAAAAGATTACCTGATGAGATTTTGCAGGTCATACTGTTGGTCAAAAGTTAGTGTATCATGTCTTTATATGCAATATTTCAGTATTACAAGATCTTTAGGGATGCAAGATATTATTAGCACAATACTGGTATTGGTAGATAATTGCCTGAAACAGTGATTATTGGTATCGATGGAGGTGCACATTTTTGTCCGGATTTACTGCCAATATTTCTACCTCACATATTGGCCACAAATATCCCATAAAATATTGGTAGGATGTACAAATGTAACCATAATGGTTTGCCTCATTAACACTAAATGTCCACTCTTTCAATTCCAATGTGTAATTTATCAAAGAATAAAATGTTTTTCTCGCTTTACATCTGTGTCTGACACAAATGTAATGTCACTGTGAAATGATCAAGTCAATTTTTGTAAAGCAGAGGCTCAGTGCTATTGACAAAAAAATATCAGAATTGATATCACTATTGGCTATAATCCATTTGGAAATATCAGCATATCAGAAAAAAATATGGTTTTCATACAATATCAACACAGAGTTATGGTTTTCTTGACTGTGTTCATGAGGTGAGCTGAAAAATACAGTTTTATTCAGCCATTATGGTCAGAATTCATAAGTTCAGGCCTTTTGTCCTGTCTTTTAATACGAGATGTCTGCCTTTTCGACCACGAGGCTGCAGTGTTTGGGTTGAATGAGGGTGTTGCATAACTGTAATCACTCTCGTTAACCTGAATCAAGGTTAAGCAGCACACAGCCTGAGGGCTGAAAAAGAGAAGATGAGTGTAGAGTAACAGGTATCACATGTCTCCGGCAGTCATAGGTAATGACACAGATGAACAGTGATGGTGAGCCATTAAAAATGTTCAGCTATCAACTATAAATGTGAAGTGCATGTGCTGCATCACGGGTCATGGGAGTGTCTGTCTCAGTGCTGATGTCTTGAATGGTCAGGTGCTTACCTGATGGGCTAAGATGTAGATATTATGACCAACATTTCGTGGAGATGCTGATCGTTCCTCTTCTCCGTCCTCACCCTCCTGAGGCTCCTCCACCTCAATCTCTCCCTGCATGTAAGCTTTTTTGATCACTTCCACCTGTAAAAATAAAACTGTCAGATTTCGTCTACTCAAGTCTGTGAGATGATTTGTATGGTGTGTTACGCACCAGCTCTTTAGGCCTCATGTTGTACAGTATCCTCTCAGCATTCTCACTGTCATGGCGACTCTCCATGATTGCAAGTAGAAGCTTTGAGGCATTATTCTAAGAGAGAAAAACAGGAACAAAATCACTCAGGTTTCATTTCTGTAAGACTATCCTAGCAATGTGACCAAACTGTTTTTGTCCATGAAGGATCTAAATCTGAGGTCCCATAGCACTGGATCGTGGACCAGTACTGGGCTGTAGATCATTTGGTGCCAAGCCACAGAGAAAAGAAAACTGATCAATTAAATTACCAAATAACTAATATCAAAGAGGAAGTGTGTTTTATTTTGAATGGAAAACCTGATCCAAGCATATTCACTTGACTCTGCGGATCTCTGTCCCTGTCACTGCTTTGATCAATTGAAAAGCACAACCTGAGATGAACTTGTTGTTAAATCTTGTGCTCTTGTAAATACATTTGACTCTGCATGATGTGGGTGACTGAAGGACACTCGAAGCACGCAAGAGCGCAACTTTCTGATGTGGAGGAAGACAATTCAGAGGTAATGACAAAAATATGCATCAGTGATCAACAGAAATATCCAATCTACTCGGGCTGATGACCGATGGATAAAAAACACACTGCAGGATGTTCTTACAGCATTTTCCTCCATCCTCAGAAAATTTAACACTTCAACTAGTAACCACATCAACAGGTGGCTTTCAGCCAACTGGGATCCTGAATGTTATTGTTAAGCAGCTGATAAAAAACAAGCAAATAATGATGAGTGCTTCTTTATTAAGAGAAACAAGCCCAATGCTCTTTCTGATCCTATGTTATGGTGGTTTTATACCCTCCCTCTTTCCTCTGCAAAGGCTGGTCTGCTGCTGTATTATCTTATATAAAACCAGGCTGTGGTACAAAAAGGTTGGGACCACTGATCCACATCACTTAGGTTGTGGTAATCTAAGCCCTGGTGCAAGGTTCAGTGGCAACAAGGCATTTAGTTCATGAAGATGTCGCTAACAAGGCACAGCTCAGTGGTTTTAGTGACTTTTGTGCGAGGATGGTTAACCACAGTGAAATGTGAAGAAAAAATCCAACCTAAAATGACTAATTTTACTTTATGTTACACCACCTACAGATGTTTTAAAGTGTTGTTACCTGTCTCCTATCAAATAACTGTCCATTAATACCTACTTTTAGTTCTAGGACAAGATCCATCCTCTTCTTGCCAAGCGGGTTGATGTCATTGAGAATGAGGGCAATTATGATGTCTATGCCGTTACATTCATGGGTGGCGATGCAGTTCTGAGGGACAAATGAAGGAAATGTTAAAAAAAAGGTATACACCTGAAGGGAATGAGCTCAAATATGAACAGTTAACGCCATCTCTGTTTACTGTACACAGGATCAAACATGAAAATCCATCTTTTCTGATGAAGTCTAGGTTTTGTTGACATTTCTGTAAACAACAATACTACGGGCCAGTATTTAAAATCAGTCCACAATCCATTACTCTCAGGGCCAGACTGTTCAATTTTAGTCAGATTTAACCTTAAAAGCCCCGTGGAGATTCGTGTAGCTGTTATAAAGGGAACTGGTCAAACAATTAATGGCATACGCTGTGCTGTCACAACTAATACAGGTTATTACAAAATATAGTCTAAATAGGATGCTTTTACACCAACCAACCATCCTACTGCAAAGTAAGGCTGTAATAATGGCATTTGTTGTCAAAGTCTAAAGTTCTGCATACATGTACATGTATTGATCAGTTAAACAAAGTCATAAATAAGTCAATACATCGATGTTTTGCAAAATTTGGCTGCACAATACTGTATCATTGTATCACAATACTATAGCACAAATTACATCTTTTGTTAATCAAATGTTTGAAGGAATTTGGAACATTTGATCATATGTATCATATAAATAACTGATTAGAAACTTCATTTTCAGACTATGGCTCTACAACAAAAAAATCCCCCCAAAATAGACTATTTTGTAAAAAAATAAAATAAAACAAAAAAAGTTATACATATTGCCCTCCTTAAAATATTGTGTTATATATGTAATGTCCATATTGTCATCCCTGTCTCACAGGACACATCACCAGAGTCTAGCCGATACACAGCCCTTTGGTTCAGTTTTCTTATATCTACTTACCAAAGGTCACATGCTGATGAAACATCACTCATCATATCTACTGCTGAGGTTACTTGATGGTCAGGATGCCTGAGTCAAGATGCTGGTAATAATGTGATAATTCTGAGAAAAACTACGAGTGCACTGTATTACTCATTCTGTGTAACACAGATAGTTTGATCAAGCTCCCAACAGGAGGCATTATACAAGGCTAACAGCTTCATTGAAAACCATTTTTTCCTGAACTATGGGCTACTTCATGCTTTATAATCTCAAAGTTTTATAGTGTAGCTTCTCCTAAATGTATGACTTTTCAAACTCAAGGGTTTTGTTTTTCTTGTCTGTATGTTTGTTTAAAGTTTAGGACTTTATTTTTCTTAAAATGTACCATATCTTTTTGTTACCAGTTTTTAGAGAGGAGAGTATATGTCGTTGTTGTACAAATGATGGCTTGCTCTCAAAAATTAGCTTTGGGCTTTGTAAATAATGTTTTTTTTCAGCCAAATGGCTAAACTTTATTTTATTTGCACCACTTGACAACAGCCAAATGTGCATCACTATATGGCAAGATTGTTTTCATTTTGCTGTTACATACTATTTGAAAAGCATCTAATTATCTGTAAGTAAGGGTAATGACAGAGCTGCATCATCGTCAGCATACAATTCATGCAACCTAGAATAACACATAATCTCACTCGATGAGTTTGGAGTAAGAGAGCAAGGCATGGACACTGCCATAAACTACTTACAGTAGGATCTCAAATTAAAGGGGCCAACATTCGTAGCTCAACACAAACAGAGAAAAGCACAGTAGCTGATTGTTCATGTCTGTAGATAAAGGTGAAAGAGTCAAGCATTTGTTTAGTCTGGCACTCTCCTTCTAGAGCTGTTTGGGGAATTGAAATCAGCTCAAACAGTGATTGCATTTGGTCTGGTAATTGTTTAGTCATGCCGGTTACACACTTGCCAAGCTATGACCCAACATTAGATCAATGATAATCCATTTCAAAGAACAAACACAGGCCCAGTGCCCAGAGTAAGCTGGTGGTGTGACACTGCAACTGAAAAGTATTAAGAACTGAAGACTGGGCATTAAGACTTTTGATGGTTTTTAGAGCTAAGTGCAAAGAAAAACAAGAGTAAGTGCTCTAGGTCACATTGGTCAACAAAATCCCAAGAAACAAATAACTGAGGACGTTGCTTAGGTAAACGTGTTACCTGGTTCTCATGGCAGGGACCTTGGCAGTACTCAGTCAGGCTCTCCACAGTCTGGTTGATTAGCCCTACGTTCTTCTCGTTGATATAAAGTCCGAGCAGACCAAGACCTCCTGTGGTGCTGCCACAGATACAATCCAGGAACTGAAGTGTCTCACACACCAGATTGTAGTTGTTTTTGTTGTTCTGATTGCGCAGAAAGTTCTGGAAATGGCAAAAGATATGACATGCATAAACTATTTGCAATGTAATGTTTTCAGCAACAGTGTGAGAAATATCCCCATGGCCAGTATGAAATGGATTTGTACAGTGCATATATTCAAGGCCACTCATAAGGGAGGATACAGGGTAAAGCTTTCTGGCACCCAGAGTGATGAAAGGGCCCCAGATGATGAGAAAGTATAGGCTCCATCTTGAAAGTGCGAGAGAGATTTCTTTTTTTGTTATCATCTCAAACTAATGGCTCAACATTTCACATTAAAATAATTAAATGTGGCTTATTTCAAAATCAAAGTCCTCTTTCACTAAAATCGTGTGGTCCATTATTTTTTTGTAATAATAACATTGCTGATGGGATTATTGAAGTTAAATTTTAGGTCAGTAATGTCACTGTGTATAGCAATATAAAGACCTGCAACACACTTTTGCCAATAAGCTCAAAAAACTGACTGGAGCCAGGCCAAATTATTAATGCTACAGATCTAAAATTGGGAGAGTTGGTTATATTAAATTACATCTGGGGCCCGTTATTCATTATTTGTGTTGTTGTGGTGGTCTTAGAAAAACTTTAAAAACTTAAAACCAAACAGAACTTTTTTTTTTTTTTTTTTTACAATTACACCCCTAATTTGTACCAATTAGGCATGTGATGTCACACTTCTGTCACACAGTCCCACTGGACGGCAAAAGACTTGTTACTCACTCAGCGTCTTTGCTTAATATCGTCCACGTAGTAAACTCTAATCTACAAATTCAGTCAGTTACTTCCTGCTGAGCAGTGGTGTGTTCCCACAAAGCTTTAATTGTCAGCATAAGATAACTGTTCATTTTTGATGAAGCTAAATTAACATAAAATTTTAATTTTGAACTTGATGGGCTAAAGCTAATGCTAGCAGTTGCTGGTATGACCCTAACTGATGGAGCCTCTCTACCAAATGGGCTGTTAAAAAAGGAAAAGCAGGCTTGAAAATGCTTTTTTTAATATTATATACCTGACATGCATATTTATACATGTTAATTAACTTCTAAGGAAAGAGGTAACAGCAAACAAGATCAGAGTTTGTGGAGTAGAAAACATCTCATTCAGTCAATTTTTCACTTGTTTCCATGTTAATTCTCACCATTTCAGTGACTCATCTCATTTAACAGTCACTGAAATCTGCATTTCTACACTAACATTTTTAAGTCCAACTATTTATCAATCCATCCATTCATCCATTATCTACGTATGCTTATTCTTTCTGGCATTGCAGGGGCTGAAGCCTATCCCCTCTTAATCTGGCACACCAGATGGACAGTTCAGCATACTTTACCAGTGCATCCAGGCAACAGCCAAAAGAAAATGTTTGGGCATGGGCAGAGCCTTTCAAAGCACATCTGGCAGGTGATGTGCTTGGGCCCTGCCCAACCTGCTGCTCTCGTGTGCAGCTCAATTTTATTATGCTACTTTCTGCTCTAAATTGCACATTGGACGTAATGATTGGCTATGATGCATTGCAGCCAATTAGACACTCTGGTACTTCTGCTCTCCAACAAAACATAAGACATCATTGTAGTCACGTGTCTGCAAAGGGTCTTCAGAAGAACAACCAAGGTTATTTTTAATTATAGTTCTAACAGAGATAAAGGAAGCTTAATTGCCTTTGATTATTATGACTGAGGGTAAAGTTGGTGCTGAATGGTTCTTAGAGGCTTCTACAAAGCGTTTTTCACAGTGCAATTACACAAAAGTCCCACAACAAAACTCCGTCATCATTACACCTTGAGACATTCACATTGACTTCATAAGGATGTAATACTTGTGTCAACTTGTACAGAGCAATGACATGGTGCATGCTACAAAGACAGACACACATACAACACTGTTATGTGTCTCAACAGCATTATACCTCTGATATTACCACTGGAGATGGAGCAATAGGAGGATTAACTTATTTTCCCATTCAATCTCCATCAGGTTCACATTGCAGGTGGCACATCACAAGAGTGTAAATATTTCAGCTTGAAACGGCCTCTAAAACACATGTTCCCTACTTCAGTTTTTCTTTCCACTTTTGAAATCAGGTCGAAGTTAAATACCTCAGTCTACTTTTACTTTCTCCTACGGTTCCCTGAAATTTTGCTCCATTTCTCTGGAAGTAACAGCATCATCTCAAAGAACTAATCGTCTGATCTGCTGGGCCCATGGTTTATTATTATCTTGCACCCACACTAGGTAAAATGGTTGAAACAGGGCAATTTAACACAGAGGCCTCTACTTTTAAATATAAGTGCTTTGTTTTGAGATGTAAACAAAATCAAAACAAAAAGGGAAGTTATCTGTTTGTGCTTCTGGAAGTTAGCCCAAACCAAACACCAACATAAACACTCATAGTGAAACCAGACCAAGACATAACAGATACGGAAACAGCTGCATCAGAAAGTTCCACAAACTGTGACTATTTTCTGTACTGTTTCGTTTCTGTATAACTAAATGTGGTGACAGAAATTCAGAGCTCAGGTCATAATAACGTCAGCACGTGGGGGCTGTGACGGGGCTTCGGACAAACAAAACCACTGAGAGACTGGGTGGGTGTGATGGCTGACCTGCAGGTCTCTGTTGTGGTTCTCACAGAGCAGCTGCATGAGCCGCAAGATGGGCTGCATGATGGTGATGTTGACGCTCATCTCGCCTTCTTCCTGGCTTTTATCAGCAGTCGGTACTGGGGTTCCTTCTGCAGCCGCTTGATGCTCCTCAGCTTCAACCTCGCGGCGGTAGGTAGTGAACGCCTTCTTGGTGACGGCAGAGGCCTCCACCAGCTGCTCCTTCACCTCTTCTGTCACCACTGCTACTACTGGAACATCTTTGACTAACCAAGGGAAGGGGTGAAAATAGATCCAACAAGTTCATCTCAAGTAAAAGGACAGTTTCTTTATTAATATTTTACTCAAGTATAATTAAGAGTATCACTCCTACAAGGTTTTAGCTTATATGTCTGTAAGTGTGTCGTAGAAGCCTCGTCCTCATAATAGAGTACTTCTTTGCACAAGACAATAAAGTCTGTGGCATCTGGACTTCTCCAGTAAGCAGTGTCAGTAGCTGCCTGAAATGACTGATTCTTACCACTAACTATACCCCCCACCCCCTGACGTTATACCACTACTATGCTAGTAGTTCAAGCCCATTAGGTTGGTGTGATAGTCTCAGTGTAGAACATGGGTGCAGGGTTGAAATGAAACTGGACCTGGTGTTAATTTTGACAGCATTTTTTAATTTAGTTCTAGTCTTTTGCCAAAAGTATATTTAGTTTTAGTCATAATTTAGTCATCTAAATTGTTTTAAATTTAGCCTAGTTTTAGTTGATGAAATTTCACAACATTTTAGTCGACTAAATCTACTGTAAATTTAGTCAACTAAAATATAAATTGTAAAGTGTATGGCATTTTTATGTTTCCTTGAATTTCTGAAGTCATGTTTTACACATGGATCCCGCCACAATGAAGCTAAGGCAGTTGTGATTGGATGTCCCTCCAACCTTTCAACACAACCAAAGTAGCTGTGATTCCTAACCTATCTACACTTTCTACATGATGAAATTAGGTCTGATTGGATTTTGTCTCCGTCCAACATTTTAGTCCAGATTTTATTTGTTGACAAAAATGTCAGTTAATTTAGTCTTAGTTGTTGTCAATGTACACTTGTTTTTTTTAGTTATAGTCTAGTTTTCGTCAGGGGAAAAAAGGTTGTTGAGGAAAACTATGACGAAAATAATTCATCGACAAAATTAACACTGACTGGACCACTAGCACAAAAAATTGCATATAACTAGTTGACCAGTCAGAATAGACAAGGCCCACATGGAGAAGGGATCCATAAAGTGACAGGAGCACTGGCCAGCTACCTGACACAATAACTAGGTATCAAAATGTAAAATAAAATGTTTTGGGTGAACATGCAATAGATTTTTGATACTGTGATACTGTTGTGGTAGTTGGGACGTTTTTTTTTTTTTAAGATATTTTTGGGGCATGTCTGCCTTCATTGGACAGTTGTGCGAACGTCCAATGAAGGCAGACATGTGTGAGCTGATAGAGCCAGAATAGGGGCAAAGCGCCAAGGCTGGGACCTGGGACACATGCCAGCCATGAAACTATGCACATGGGGTCAAAGCCAACTGTCAAGCTATCAACAAGCTACAGGAGAGTTTCAAGGTCGGTTATCAGAAAAATTATTAGAGGGGGAGCTTTGTTTTCCATGATGTGCTTTGAGAAATAAATCACAGCATTAAGAATGAAGGACAAAATGAAAAGATTTAAGTCAAAATGTTAAGAATAATGTCAATATCCCATATCTAGAAAAAATCAAATTGACAATATTAGGGTCAAAATGTCAAAAAAAAATTCAAATACAATTCAGGAATTAAGGGAACTGTTAAATTTCAACTTTATTTGCAATACTGTGATGATTTTTGAATCAACCAAAACAAATTTTGAAAAAAAAAATAAATAAAAAAAATTATAATGCTTTACCTCCTCAACTCTTGACAGCTCACCTTTCTTGCGTGCAGGCATGTCCTTGTCCGGCGGCTCCTCATCTTTTTTCTTACTGCCCAGATCGCTCGTGTTGACTGTCACAGTGGCTTTTATCTCTTGCTGAGCCAGCTTCATCCGCTCATAAAACACCTTGAAGAATTTCTCCGACTTGTTGTCCCCTGTTAAACGCTGGAAGAAGGATCTCTGGAAAAAATAAATATAAAAAGAGAGAATATGGAGCTTTCTTACACATTCAAGACTGTCTCTACTAGGGCTGAACAATATATCGTTATCGTATCGACATCAAGATATGAAAGTTCAAGATACTAATATCGAAAAGCAACGATACAAACGATATAGATTTCCCCTGCGCTAAAACTGCACTTCCCACATTCTTTTGTATAATGATGTTTTTATTTTTCTGAAAAATGCTTGGTTTTCACCAAACCCGTAGTCATATCGTATCAATATTGAGATATCTGGCATGAATATCGAGATATGAAATTTTGTCCATATGGTTCAGCCCTAGTCTCTACACGCCTGTGAGGATAAAAGAACAGAAACAGGTCTTCAGAGAATTAAAAAAAAAAAAAAAACACTTTTTGGTGTCCTAATCTTTATATACAACAAACTACGGACTGGGAAATAAGGATCAAAAACAATCTTATTATTTTTAGGTAACTGGCAGTAAGGGATGAACAACATTAATAATTGCATTAATTGATACTTACTAATATAAGCATCTGTATATATATACACTTCTGCTGATGTCTACAACATCACAGCCTAACACATAAATACTAAGTTTGTGGAATTCCTGCAAATTAATGTTTTTTCCCTAAGCTAAATAAAAAACTAGGGTAATCTTCCGTTAGCATGTTGTTTCATCTGTTTGTAGCTCTCACAAGGGAACTTGAAGCTTTATTTCACTGGTTGTTGAGGACGCGTTGAGCTAATAATGAAAAACTGTTGTCAGAAAAATTTTATATTGTGCATCCCCAATGCCAATATGCAGTTTATAATAAAAAGTGGTTTATTATTTTTTTAAAAGAAATAGCAAATGTTTGTCACAATACTAGAATTAAAATCTCTGATAAGATTCTATAAAAATCAAACAGTATTATTACCTGTTTGACATTATAAGCAATTAAATAAATAAAAATTCCAAGACCCCAGTTACCATTGCAGACAGACAGTCAGACAATCTGTCTAAATCATAGCAAAAATTTAGCAACAATAACCTGTATAAAGGTTAACAAAATCCGCCTCAGTCTTAGATACTATGTCAGGATTTTTCAGACTGGAAAACGAAATTTAAGACTTTTCAAAAGCTATTAAGACTTTTTAAAGCATTTAAAATACATGAATGGGGTAATACTAATACATTTTCTGCAATGAAGAAAAATGGCAATCAACACAGGAGGGATGTATTTAATCTGTTTCTCTTAAATGCAAGGAAATGCAATTTTTTTCGAAGTAGAATTATTAATTTTCACCTAATGACAGGTCAATAGGCATTGATGACCCAAAAATGAGACAGACAAGCGCACATGAGAGAGCAGAGAACTTTCAATGCTGAAATGTCCAATGTCCCATGTGAAGAAGGGTTACAGGCCATGTTGTGGACTTTTTAAAACAGTCATGTGTGCCTGTGACCAGCCAAAAACACACTTGTAGGGGGGAGGCTGTATAGCTATTACATATTAAACCCCAGGAAGTAAAAAATGGAGTGTTTTAAGGGGCATTTCCTTTAAAAAGTCATTTCACATTTCTCTGTGAACTAAGAGTTAAGTAAAGGTGCTATGTTCTTCTGCTCTCCAAGCCCTTTCTAACAACATTAAAAGCAAAGAAAATGTATTTGCGGGACATGAGACCTTTAATATAAAACATTGCTGATACAGTTTATCACCTGTGTTTTCCAAACACACGTCTAAAAATAACCTAAAATAGATCTGATAGTAAAAATCTTGATCAAAGGGCAATCTAAAATTCAAGACCCTTCACATGTAAAAATCAAACTGTTTAGGACAACTTACAACATTTTCACCAATAACTTGGCTTTTATTGCCAGTGATGCTTTGAAAAAAGCATGCAGATATATGCTATATGTAGGTCCGTGTAAAACCACAGTTAATATATGAATTCCCAAATAAAACAAAATAAAGAATGTATTCCCACTGAACCAAAACATTTCACATGATCAGTCCTGTGGTCTATCATAAGATAACTGTGAGTTGCTCTTCATGTTCATCTTTTTATGTTTATGAAGTCAGGCAGCTGAATTTGCTAAATTTAGATTAATGATGGTTAACTGTCAACAACAGCACACTTGTGATTTCTTTTCAGAATTCGCTACAATCATCAGAAAACATCCTTAAATCTGTGCGGGCATATGACTTTTTGGTTTTGTGTGTGAGGGTGTCATCTTAAGCAGTTTTTTTCACTTTTTTTTAATCATCTCTTAAGCAATTTCTTATACGTGCTGCGAGCAGGTGACTCTGTTAAAAGTTATTACATAAGACTCCTCGCAGTGCTGGAAAAAAATGCTGCGTGGCTCCACCACGCTCACCTGATTTTACACCATCTGCTCTCTGCAGCCGGGGCATAACATGGTTTTGGCACCCTGAGGACTATGTCCAATGTTAGCACATGCAAACAAGCAAGAAACAGTGAAAGCTTTGAAAAAAGTTGAGGTTACCTTTCAGTAACACTGACACTGTCATCATACAGATATAACCGCACATGCTGAAGAGGACACACTTCTTCACCAGCATATGCATCCACGCAAACAAAAGTGCGTCACCACAGAACATGGACAAACAGAATCAGCTAAACCTGAGATCCATCAGAGCAAACATTCTGCTTTAACTACAGAACTTAAGTCAGTATGAGCAAAATTAAAGCTTTATTCAGCATGAGCATGATGTTTGAGAGGACACGCTTAGGGAGAAAATGATCTACCTGTAACTGAGCTTCAAAAAAGGCTATCTTATCTAAAAGGCTTGTATGCAGGGCTGTTGTTTTTCTGCAACAGGCTCATATGTTCTGGCCCATTTTCTCCCGACAATCCCTCCTTACATAAGACCTGTAATCAGCTGAGTGGTTACAGTCAGGGCACACAGCGCCTCAGCTCTAACACTGTTACATCAGTCCACAGAGGGTGAGCACCGGAGAGAGGGAGGGAGGAAAACCCTGCCCTACTTTCAGTGCCAGAACGGCACGAAGTAAGCGTGTGGTGTGAGAGGGAGGGTCCAAAAGTGGTGAGGAAGGTAGGAGGGACTGATGCAAGCAGGACTTATCACAAAGATTGATTCTAGGGCAGTTTTGAAATCATGTTATATAATACTCTTTCAGGTTCAAAGTAACTCAAGTTAAATTTCTGAATGAGGGGGAAAGTCGTGCAAACAGTGGATGAAACTCCAAAGGGGATTGGTGTGATGGAATCTGCTCGGAAAATCTTCAAACTAAGAAACTTATTCAGTAAGAATCCTTGCAGTGTCACGTCACCTGACTCAAGCCCCGAGGAAGGTGAAACAGTCAAATCATTTAGAAAAACTGAGCTATTTTTCCGTCCTTCTTTTATGCAACAGTCCTTCTTGCTTGTTTTTCAAGATGTTAAAATCATGTTGTTGACTAGATAGGGTCACTCATTGATAGTGATCTGATTAAGAGTCAGCAGAGGGCTTACGCAAGCTGACTGACTTCTCGAAACAGAGACAACAGCTTGAGGACAGCAGCTTTATAAGATTACCATATTAAATAAAACTCATGACTATGGCCAGAAAAACTCAATTTCTCCACTGATGATAATATAATCATTTGTTAACACTTGTTGGTCAAATATGCAGTAGGTAAAAGAATGACTGCTCTGCTGAAATGGCCCTCAGGACTGTCAAACCTTCAAGAGGTGTTTACTAACTTGTGATGAATGTCAAAAGAGTTATTTTTTGATTAAATTTTGTCATTTTTTGGGAATTGAATTTACAAATCTTAAGCTGTGTTCACACTAAACACGGATTTCAGTTTTTCATGCAATCAAAATACGTTAAAAGTGAGCGCTATGATGGAATTTGTGGTGAAATTGTCGCGCGAATGACGCAAATTTTACCCCTTCACTGAAATTGAAAATAATCAACTCCTGCAACAAATCTGCCTGAAGCTGTGGCGCGACAGCCAATCAGCACTGAGACTGAACTTTGACGAGAAGGAAGTAAACATTGCTGCATGTTGTCATTGGAGTTCCTCTATGTGGTGATTTTTGTGTTCAGAGACAGAATCACAGAGAGGAAATGGGGAGAAGTTTTGAGTATCTGTTAAGATCAGCTCATATTTAACACTTTCACGAGCTGTACTGTAAATGTAGTCACCTACACCTACTGCTAGAGTGTTTTTCCTGGCTACTAGTGGGATTAAATGTCTTTTTCACCAGAGAAAATATGCCAAAACTCACGAAAGAACTCCTAGAGCACCCATAGGAGAAATTACAGACCAGCCAGAGAGGAGGAGTGGAAAAGGGAAAAAGAGGCAAGTACAGCCAGGCAGATTTTTGGCAAGCAACAGAGGGGCAATTACCCGGACAATGTGGTGAAACTCACCATGTGTGTCTTCAAAGGATGCTATGGATCATTACATTGATGTGTTTCTATTTTGGACTTTTCTGGGACAATTTACATTCTCGTTTTCGAGAACAGGAGGAAGACAGTGGTTGGAGAAACATCCACCATGGTTGATCATGGATCAAGAAGACAGAACACAAGCCTTCGTCCATCACAGGGATCAGCCTGTGCCTTGCTGGCACCAGCACTGCTGTAAGCATGGTCTGCTCCCTGCTTGAACATGAACAACCTTGCTCCTCTTGATCACATACTGATCAGACATAACATTATGACCACTGACAGGTGAAGAGAATAACACCGATTATCTCTTCACGTACCTGTTGGTGGGTGAGATATACATGTATATTTGGCAGCAGGTGAGCATTTTGTCCTCAAAGTTGATGTGTAAGAAGAAAGAAAAAATGGGCAAGCGTATCCATTTGAGCGAGTTTGACAAGGGCTACACTGTGATGGCTAGACGTCTGAGTCAGAGCAAAACTGGATAGCTCTTAATAGTTGGCAGAAAGGGTTCAGCATCTTTGAATGGATCTTTGATTTGGAAAGTAGGTACTGGATGTGTTTGTACTTTTTATAACCCATCCCTGAGTAAGAATAAGGTAAATATATAATATACTCCCAGTTTGTCCTTGCAGTAACATTTGCGTCCCCAGCATCAAGTACTCAATGAGTGTTACTGGAAGATACCGCTAGAGGGCACACAGAGAGCTCAGGCTGCATACAAATACCTTTTTTGAGAAGGAAAGTACAAATGTAGTAAAATGACACTAATTCTGAGGTTCAAACTAACAAAACGAACTGAAATAATTAATCTCACCATCAGATATGTGAAGGAAAGTAATTACCAGTGGTGACACCACAAAAGTACCTTCCGCACTCTGTTTCTAGAACATTTTTCCTCTCAGTGCCATCAGAACAGTCTTAGAGTTATCATTTAATTAATTACTATTAACTGATGCCTTTAAGCAGGGGTGTCCAAACTTTTTACATCGAGGGCCGCATAAAGAGGAATACATAAACGACTGAGCCACTTGCTGCACCTCACTTAAAGTGCATTTAAGTTAAAGTTTCAGGGTTTAGGGGTGGGTTATCACCTGTCAAGTGGCCCTTGTAACTCCGGGCTATCACTGGATTCACCTAGTCAGGGTGAGAATGACCTTCTGAGCGGCAGAGATGGGAGACACTGATGTCTTACCTTCACTGTCAGACACAAAACAAGAGTAAACTGCAAGAATGTTGGCGCTTGAAGATGAAAGCTGCAATATACTTTGAAAATGAGACTGTGTGATAAAGTAAATATGGCACAAAATGTGCATGATTGATGGAATGTCTTTATTCATTCAACTGTTTGAGGGGCAAATTCAAAATGGGCTTTGGACCACATTTGGCCCCCGGGCCGTAGTTTGGACACCCCTGCCTAAGGGGAACTGCAGGGGAGTGTATTGGCAAGAATCTGGTGATACATTACATATCACAGTACATGGGTGACAAATAATAGCAACAATGTAAGCATGAGGTAGATTACAACATTTCTGCTACCAACTTGCATCCAATCAACCTGATAAACCCGATGGACCATTCAATGTATTTCACTAGTCCATCTGGGCAACAGCCTATTGAAAGTGTTTGGGAATGGGCCGAACCTTTCAAAAGCTCATCTCGCAGGTGACTGGATGGTTGTTCTGTCAATCACATCTATTATGGGCCAGTCAGATAATGTAGTAGGCCGGTCCTACTGCTGCGGTGTAAAATACAAAAGGTAAGCCACTTTGCATAACTGTCCCCAAAACAAGACGGAAGTGGAGCGAAAATATCAATTCTATTGAAAAATGCTCTCAATGTGGTTTGATTTTCATTTAATAAAGATCTGTGGTGGTACTTAAGCTGTTAGCAACCATGCTACTCTCTTTACACTGTCTCATGTCTTGCTTTTGTCTGTGCTGTAGCGCCCTCCTGTTCCTGCTCTAAAGGTCGCTGGTTGGGCAGTGCTGCTTTGGGCCGCTCACAATTATTGTAGATTGGAGCTTCAATCAGGCAGATCCAGATGCGCTGCAAGGTTAGCATCCAATGGCTGCACTTGAAAACAAAAGTCCCAGAGCTCTATGAATTTTTGAATAATAAAATATCATGATATTGCACTAAAATATTGATACATTATTGTGCTGCCAATATTTTGTGATATATTGATGTCTTGATGTTTTCTTACACTCTTAGCATGTTAGTTTAAGCACCACAGAAAACAGAGATCCCTCTCAAAAGCCTTATTGTGATGTTCTTCATCATTACATCAGCATAAACTAATCTCTGTGCAATGTATTTACAAATCAATATTAGACCCATCACACCAAAGGTATTCACCACAAATTTCCCCGACAAGCTGGATTGACAGACAAGTTTGTGTCCATGCAGCCTTAATAAAACATTGTTAAGATGTGTTGAATTGTGGACTCAATTTATATTTCAATACTTTGTCATTTTTTTCTGCTCCTATTGACTCCATCAGATCAGGTTCTTCTATTCATGTGTACACTGCAGCTTGTGTCTGCATCAAGTTAATTCTGCACAACGAAAGCACTAAACCAAAGCGGGGTACACACAGCAGCCATCAAATGTCTGCATAGTTAACATCAAGTATATTTCCAGCCCAAAGGTCCATGGCCATACTGTACTTCAGCAGCAGCAGCTTGTTGTCACTGTCGATAGCAGAGCTGATGGTAAGTTTTACCCTGTAATCAGACCAAAGCTCTTTTCACACAAGATGTCGTCATTTCACCTCAAGACATTTACATTAATTCTGTGAGGGGGTGATGTCTGAGTCAGTTCAAGGTGAGGTACAGCTTTGTACGTGCAACAATATTATAGGAATGGGGGGTCATCACGTTCCATTCCAGCAGAAGCCAAGTGTCACAGAAAAATATTACAGATTGAAACAGCATCATGAATGGGGCTTAAGTTCAAAGATGCATGATCCCACACAAGCACAAACTTTTGTGAACAATGCCAGATTATCCCATATTCCCCGACAACAAAAACTGCTTCGTCACTCTTAGAAGAAAATGGTCAGTCAGCCACTAAGCCGGGGCTCTCCCCCTCCTGAGGCAGCTTAGCCCTTTACGTTTCCAGAGTCGCTAAGCCTCCTGGGAGCTCTGCTGATCCTACAGCTGTCATTCATGTTCAGCGCTGCAGGTTTAGGTTGACTTGTAATTTACCCTCCCTCTCTACAGATTCAACATGGTGGCACAGCTGGGCCTCTTTCCTGATTATTCTATGCTTCCACTTCTCTCTATACTCCCTGCCAGCTGCCACCCAGGCTCCTGGCATCAACATGGACCAGTTATGTAAGGCCTGTTTATACCACCAGCTCTCTCCCTCCCTCTCTCTCTTTTTATATGTCTCCCGCTTCTTCAGCCTGACACCTTTGTGAGTGACAAAGCTATCTCTGTGCTCATTGGAGGGCCTAAGTGGTGTACTTTAATGCCCTGCCTCAGCTTGTAACCGCAGAGATCTGTTCTCTAGAAAAACAGCTGAAATTTCAGATAAAGGGTTGGAATTAAAAAGAAAAAAACACAGAAAGACAACCAGCAAAGAAGAGTCTAAAATGTATCCCACGAAAGAGAAGAAAGTGCTGACATGATAAAACAGATGCAAAGTGCTGTATTAAGGGTATTTACGAACTATGAGGTGGGTGTGAAAATGAGAATAAAACACCCATGGCTCTTTTTGTATTTGGATGAGAGTTGGCATGCTGATGACACTGATGCCTGGAAACTAACTTTGCACAGCCTTTTTAAAGCTTTCCAAGAGGTGGCTGTAAAGTGAACCTGAGCCGAGCAGCGGTGGCGGGAGTAAATCATGTTTGGAAGGGGCTGAGGGTAGCAGCGTGCCACAACAAGCCTGTTGAGTAAGAGCGGTGGCACCTGTTTGCTCCTGTGACAGTTAAGGATCTGAGGTCATGAAGACAGCATTGACTAGATGGATGGTGGGCTGGAAGGAGCAGAGCTTCTACACATCTCTTACATAACACGCACACACACTTTCTCTTCCCCTCTCTCATTTCTCTCTCTCTTTACATGGGCTGTTTTTGGAGTGAGCTTTCTAGCCAACAAGTTTATCCAGGAGTGGAGTGAGTCCGTGTGTTTGTGCATGTGCTGATGGAGTGTGCAGATGAGTTTGCATCAGCTTAAGTTTTATGCAATAGTACGTTCTGTGTGCTTAATGTCTGCTGATGAGCGGAAATGTTAACCAAGGAAAAAGCACACAAATGATGCAGAACAAGTCATCCTGCCAGGTCCATGTATGAACCCCAATACTTATTATGTTGGGAAGTAAATCGTAATTGTAAATTGTTTTTAAACTTATACTCATTTGAATGTACTACAAAGACAAGACACTTGATGTTCAAACTGATAAACGTCATAGTTTTTTGCAAATATTCACTCATTTTGAATTTAATGTCTGCAACATGATCCAAAAAGCTGTGACAGGTGCAACAAAAGGCTGGGAAAGTTAAGGACTGCTCAGAAAACACATGCTTGAACCTTTCCACAGGTGAACAAAAGAAACAGAAACAAGTGAGTGCATGATTGGAATAAAAGGAGCATCCCCAAAGGGCTTAGTCATTCACAAACAAGGATGGGGCAAGGTTCACCACTTTGTGAGCAAATAGAACAATGTTTCTCAATGCACACTTGCATGATATTTAGGGATTTATAGCCCATAATATTATCAAAAAATGCAGAGAAATCTCAGGACATAAGTGGCAAGGCTGAAAACCAATACTGACTGCCTTCAATCCCTCAGGCGGCCCCGCATTAAAAACGAACATCATTCTGTGAAGGATACCATGTGGACTCAGGAATACTTCAGAAAACCATTGTCAGTTAACACAGTTCATCACTATATCTGCAAGTTCAAGTTAAAACTCTACCATGCAAAGCAAAAGCCAAATATCAAGAACACCCAGAAACACAGTTGGCCTCTCAGGGCTCGAGTTCATCTGAGATGGACTGGGGCATAGTGGAAAAGTGTGCTGTGGTCTGAGGAGTCCACATTTCAATATTGATATTGGAAATCGTGAGCATTGTGTCATCAGGGCTAAAGAGGAAATGGACCATCCATTTTTTATCAGCGCAAAGTTCAAAAGCCAGCATCTGTAATGGTATGGGGGTGTTTTACTGCCCATGGGACGGGTAACTTGCACATCTGTAAAAACACCATTAATACTAAAAGTTACAGCAGTGGAAAAAAAAGTTTTTGGACACCCCATGCATTTGTGATATATTGCATTAAGAATCACTTTCAGTCTCTAAGTGCAACTTCTTTTAGTGCAGCCACAGCCAAAACAAAAAACAAATCATCCAAAATCCTTTAAAACTTCTAATTTATTGGTTTCATAGAAGTACATAAGAAATTTGAATATTGCATCATTTTGGTATCACTGATCAACTAAAGACTAAGGCCATGCTTTATTTGTTAGAGAACTTTTTTTTGTTGCCATGCTTTGTGTCTATATAAAGCCGGAACATTTGAAAGTTGTTCTGAGATAAAAAAAAAAAATGGCTAAAACAAGGAACCTACACAGAAAACACGCCTGAAAATGCAGATTCTAAGCCAGGAAGGGTACAGCTGCTGCCAGAAAGTGCAGATGCAGTCACTCAGCTGTTGGATACACGCTGCAGACATACAAACAAACCAACAACTTCGAAGAAAAACCAAGATCTGAGCATCCAAGGGTTCCTTCAGCAAGGAATGACCACATCCTGATACACGTGCAGGGAAAACCACCAAATGACATCACCTGAGCTTCAGCAGCAGTGGTCAAACCAAACTGTGTCCAGTGTTCCAGCCGCACTCCTAATTCATGGCTTAAGGTCCTGCAATGCTGTCAAGAAGCTCCTGATCGATGAGAGACAGATGTTAGCCTGGTGTCGTTGGGCCCAAGCACACAAAAACTAGAGAGCCAGGAACTGGAAGGAGATTCTGTGGTAGGATGAGTCCAGTTTCCAAGCTTAGTCCTCCTGCTGCTAATGTTGGGGTATGTAGAAAGCCAGGTGAAGCTCCAGCATGTACAGTAGCTACCATCGAGCATGGTGGAGGCAGTATCATGGTTTGTCTGAGTTCTGCTGGTGTCGGTCATCTCACTGTCTTTGATGGCACATTGAACTCTGCCTAGTATTGTGGCATTCCTGCAACACACATGCTCCTCTCTGCAGGTGAACTGCTCCGTCGAGGTCAAAACCGAATGTCTCAGCAAGATAAAGCCCCTGGCCACATGTCCAGGGCAAGAACAACTGGGCTGCAGGAGCACAATGACGGGTCCTAGAGAGGCCAGCTAAACCTACATGAACCCCATTGAAAATCTGTGTTGGATTACCAAAATGTCTGTTTCAAAGAGAAACCAAAGTATTTGGAAGAATTGAGGGAGGTAATTCAAGAAAAATAGGACAAGGTTATGCCTAAGCAGTGTGATTTGCTCGTGGGGAACATTCCAGCCAGGAATAGAGCTCTACTGCCTGTTAATGGCAGGAATACGAAATATTAATGTGATGATGTGATGGTTAATTTATTTTTGTTCAGTTCTGAACACAAACACGGACAATGTCGAGGAGCTGACATGTTGAAACAGTCAAGGATTTTACTTTTGTCAGTTTTTCTTGTTAAAAATAAACAAGAAAATAAAGAATTTGCATTTGTTTGTGTCTGTCTGATGTGGACACCCTTTTTGAAACACAAAAAAAACAACATTCTGTGAATATTTCATGAGAATATTTGATATTGTGGAAAATTTTAAGGGAGTCCAAAAACTTTTTTTTCCACCACTGTACATACAGGGTTCTGAGCAACATTATGTTGCCATCCAAACATCTTTTCAGGGACGTCCCTGCTTATTTTAGCCAAATAATGCCAAGCTGCATGCTGCACGTGTTACAACAGTTTGGCTTTGAAGTAAAAGAGTGCAGCTACTAGAAACAAAACCACTAGCTGCTACCAGTAATAGTTATATTGAATACAAGATTATCTATCTTTAATATCTTGTCCATATGGAGACTTAGCTTTATGACAATTTTATTTCATTATCCAAGGAAACTCTAACATTACACGGACTGACAGCTCATGCCTTTATCATTTTTTATATTTATGCAGATCTTTGTTAATAAAGGTGGTCATGTGACACTGTTCTTTTGGCTAATGTGGATTCCACTAAAAACATGACTATTTTGTCAATTCTTTGCAAAAATAATAAAAACAAAACATTTAAAGATACTGTTTGTCAATCAGGGCTGCTCATAGTGCTGGTACCTCACAGCAAGAAGGCTGTCTTTCTGTCTGGAGTCTGAGTTCTCTCAAGGTTCTCCTTTCTTTTTCCACACACCAAAAACATGCTCATTAGGCAAGCTGGTTACTCTAAATTGCCCTGTGAGTGTGTGTAAATGGCTATCTGTCTCTATATGTCAGCCCTGTAATTGGTTGACAACCACCCCGTCTTTGGCCTTATGTCAGCTGGGATATGCTTCAGCCCCACTGCAGTCCCCAAAGGGATAAGCAGTATAGGTAATGAATAGATGGATATCATTCAGCTAAAAAACATCCTGTGATCTTTTGTCTATATAACCCTTCAAGACCACTGGTTACCAAAGTGTGGGTTGGGTCCCCTCAGGTGGTCTTGAGACGCAAAAGGGTATCATGAGATGCATTTTATAAGACAATGAAAAGTTCTGTATCATTTCAAATGGTATATTTCACCCATTATTGTCGAAAAAATAAAATGGTTTGAATTTAATATAAAACCCCCAGTCTTTAGGTAAGATTTATGATGAAATAAAAGCATTATCCAGGTACAGTGAGGGTCCCCAGATGTCAGTACTGTTATACTAGAAGCCACAGGCTGAAGAGTTTAAGATCCCCTGTCCTTAACAACCAAACAGCTTAAAGGGAAACAAGAAGAGGCTCTATCCTGCACCTCAGCCTTAACCTGATATGCGGTGTTTCATCATGGTGAGGTCTACATTTCCTGGGAGACAGTCAGAAAAAGGTCAACTGGGATGTTTCCAATCTCCTGTTTTTATAATTACAGATTTCTCATGAGACTTTCCTTCCATCCAGTCCAGCCAGTGCTGAGTGTGAGGCCTTACTTTATCCAATCAGAATCCCCCTGAAACTTTATACATTCAATTCGTTTTTCCAGGAAATGTTGTTGACGAGGCTGTGACCCTGGATTACCCCAAAAACAAACAGAATGCTTGGAAAATTCTGTGAGCATGCTTTTGTCCTGCTTTTCATTTAGACAACAGAAACCCTTCTGTCTTGAAAAGGGGGAAGGCAACCCATGGTTATGTAAGAGAGGGAAATGTGGTGCATCTGCTGATAAGTTGTGAATTCGCTCTGGACCATGCACGATCTTTCAACAGAGCTCATTTGTCCCTATAACATGCCAAAAAAGGACAACTTGTTTAAAATGTGCTACAAAAATGCTTCTTGCGAATTGTCTTTCATTATGGGTTTTGCCACAAAACAGATTTGATTACAAGGTTCACAGTGAAGTTCTTACGACAAAAACTGCCTTAATGCCTTGCAGAATAAAGGTAGAATTAAGATATTGCTGCAAGATCAAGCACTCATTTGTTATGTAATGTAGAAAAAATAAAAACAAAAACTCATTATTCATTTGAAGCATACAATTCCAGGATCTGTTTAACAGCTAGCTCATAAGAGCTGACAGAGCTGCTTCATCATGCATTGACCTTAAATAGGGTTACACAGCACATGAAAAGAAAGCTGAGTCCAAAAATCAGATGAGCTAATCCGTCCTGAGTCAGGCTACAGGGAGTGGCTTTGTTCTCAGGTAGAATTACAGAATGACTGAAATCTTTATAATCTCCTGTGAGGCCTTTGAGAGGTCGTGCCTCTTACTGCTCCCTTTCAGGAGCAAAACATGACCCAGTTTAAGAGTCCGGCTGGAATGTCAGGAGGCCCAGGGCTGAGGGCAATATTCGCTCAGGGAGAAAGGCACCAGTACTTTATGTAACAGCAGTCATGTGAGTGCCTTTGTGTACACTTGGGGAGGTCAGGGCTGGTTGACTGGGACTGAGTTGATTCACATGAGAACTGTGACTGTTCCAGATAAATCAATGTGGAAACTGGTTCATGCAAACAACCAACAGGAAGAGTCCCGGTACTAAGGCTGAATAATATAAGAAAAAACTATAATTGTAATAGGTTTTTGTTTTACGTCGTGATTTTTATGTTAAAAAAATGAAAATTAATGCACTTGTATATTCTTATTTTAAACATCTAATGTTTCGTCATATTTTAAATCGAATCCCCTCCTTCAGATGACGGAAAGAGTACCTCTGTGCACAAGACAAAAAGAAGTCTGCAGCATCAGGACTGGCTCCCCCTGTTTGCTAGAGCGGTGAATCTTCACTAGTCTCGTCATTCAAAACCGTAATAGGAATGTAAAGTTGTTGAAAATGGTGCTGAACTGCTTAAAGGTGACCAATTATCACAGAGCTGACTGGTTAATTAATCAGAGCAGAATGGGCCCACATAGGCAAGGAGGCATTGAGAATGCAGCTGGATCGAGGTTCTCAATAAATTAAAACCAAAAGGTTTTTCTTAACATTGGTGCCTGTGAACATACTCTTGTAGTCACAGAAATTGAATACATGAACTTGAGTCAAGACAAAAGATTGGCTCCTTTAGCCCCCAAATTTTTCACAAAAGCCTTTAATCCTCCTCATTATGATAAAATCTTAATTTTGTACCATCCCTAGGCAATTCTACAGTCTATACTCTGCACTTGGCGCCACAGACTAGTCTTTGTCTTGTGCATAGAAACACTCCATTAGGAGACATGTAAAACACACTAAAATGCAAATACAGTATTTAAAAAAGCATGGGCTCTTCAATGGCACATCTAATCAGCAGCACAACTCACCGCATAAATCGTATTTACTTTTTTCTCCTATGGAGTTTTGCAGGAGAATAACCCAGGCTTGTTTGCTTATAGGACAGTCATACAATTGATATGCAACAACTCTGCCTTTGGAAACAAGGGGAAAACTTGTCAAAAACAGTTATTTAACAGAGACAATCAACTTCTCTGTAGTTCTAAAGCAGGGAGAAGCCTTGATTGCCCACCAAGAGGGCGTTTGATTAGTGTGTGATGTCCCAAAGATTCTACTCTTTGTAACAACGCTATGTAAATAAGGGCTGATTATGCAACAGGCTTGTTTATGCAAGACAGCACACACAAGTGCACATACACAAAACCACAAAACCAGAGCACACGGATATATGACTTATGAGCTGTGTACTCAAAGACATACTGTATATACATGTACTGTAACGCCTTCAAGGCATGGGGATACACACACACACAGATATGTACACACAATCACATGAACACCACCCAGCAAAGCTGAAACGTTGCAGCAGCTACGTGACCTCTCAACCTCCTACTTGGGAGGTTTGCAGGGTCTTCTTTGAGGAGTAAATGAAATGTTTGACAGCACAGCTTTAACCTCCTCCAGCAGACCATTGTCTTCCCTCTCTGACTTCCCTTCTGTCCTCCACTTGCATGCATGAAATTAACTTTCACTTGCTTTACAGCTCAAAATGTCAATAAGTTCAAACATCAGACAGTTGTGAACTCGTGCTCATAAAGTAAGTTTCCTTGTCCTGTTAAGGTCATGCTCTGCAATTTCATTTTTCTTCTCCGACAGAAATGAGGGCAACAACTCACGGTAAATTATTCACACTACAGCGTCAAACCCAAAGATAACATCTCCTTTTTGAGATTCTGCTCATGCTTCTGTGAAGGGAATAGTTTTACTAGTCCCGTGTAATTACAGGCCGGACTTGTGAGTGTCGTACTTCATTTACACTTCACACCGAGCCTCGTTTGCTCCCTTTGAGCCAGGTCTGCTTGAACCCAGTGACCCAGACTTACCTGTATGACCGTGTTTCCCCCCTCCAACAATGCAATGGCCAGCAGTATGCTCTCCTGGAAGATCCGGTCACTGGTAGCATTCATGATGAGGTCAATGACTAGATCAGAAGCCCCTTCTTTGTCCAAGTGGCACTGGACTTCTGCCAGACTGAGCTCACCTCGACCTCCTACCCCAGAGCTGACCACTGTGGACACAGAAGTTAGCAAAGCAAGATTCAGTAAATTCATTGATATTTTCTGATTTCAGACAGGCTACATGATAAAACTTAAGTCAGAAGTCTTTTTTTCTACCAAATATGCAAACAAAATGCGAGAGAAATGCAGTTTTAGTTATCAATTGTTTCCATCATACTGGATAAGGGCTTGACTTATACTGGTGGACACTTTAGTTGAGGACTGTCATCACAGTATTAAACCAACTCAATGTTGTCCACAGCAAGTAAGTGCATTTCTACAGAAGGATAAAGCCTGTAGCAACCATTTTCACCACTTGAGGAGAGGCTGATTTTGTCCATATTTTACCAGGCAGGATTTTAATAAGCATTCTGAAAATTAATTGCAAAAAGCATAACTAATTTTGCACATCAGCAAATAAATGAGGATACCTGCCTGCCAGAAATATTCCACCAAAGTCACATCTTTCTGTACCTTACTTCATCTTCTCATCTTTCTTTCTATATCTGATATTTGTCTATACCCCATATTGAAATTTTTCGGTCGAAAGAACAAAGACTCCACTTGACTTAAACTAATTTGTCCCTTTGATGGTGATGATCTAATTTGTGTGAGAAGCAGATGATATAATAAATTATACTTCTGATTACTTTACCTTTGCCTTTCTGACATCTTTTTCATCTTACCCCTTTCTTTGTGACTCTTTTTAATCTGATGCCCACCTTTCTGACTCCTTGAATCTGTTTTATTCGACAAATGGCTTTCAGCTTCTTTCTCTGACTTCCCCCCTTTTCACTCCTTTTCATCTGATGCTTTCCTTTTTGAATTCCTTTTTTTCTGACGCCTCATTGATCTGAGACTCTCCTTTCTAACTCCTTTTTATTGCATGCTTTCCATTTTTGTAGGAGGCCTTCTTTTCTGACCTCTTTTTTGACTCCTTTACTTCTGACTCCTGAGTCATTTAACTGACTCCACGGCATTCTGGTGCCCATGTGTCTGACCCTTGCCCTTTTTACTCTTCTGTCCTATGCCTTCCTTTCAGATTCCTTTTTTGGATGTCTTACAGTAATGGATGTTTTCATTTCTGAGGACTTTTTGTCGAGTTTTTGCGACAGTTTTTTAACACGGGATATATTTTTATCTGCAGGTCCGACACCTGACTCTTAGACCTGAGGATGTCCCCATTGAGGATGTACACTGTTCTGCAGAAATGCTTGAATTTACTTATCAAAAATTACTACAGAAGAACAACATGCAAGTACATAACGATCCATTTCAGCAGCAGACTTCTGGATGTTTCTGTCAAAAGTAAAACACTTTAACTTCTGTTGCTGCTGGCTAGAATAATGAGTCAGGGAAGTAGTGGTGAGATAACAGCACCCATCAGAGCCATCTCTGGCTGGGCGAGCCACTGAATCAACAACACATCCCATTCTAGACAGAGCTTGACTCTCTGGTCGCTTGGCAACGACACGGCCTGCAGTGTGCTTAGTAACCGAGCAGAGGTCCAGGGGCTTAAACGAGTACAAGGCCATGGCTGTGAATAAGCTCATATTTTTGTTCTCTCAAAGGATTTGGAGATTACGGATGAGTCATAGCTGTGATCTGAGACACAAAGTGAGTCTCAAGAATGAATAAATGTAAGCTCTAAACAATCCATTACATTTGTGAGCGGGAAAGACTATCTAAAAATGACAGCTGTTTCCGAACATGTCCATGATCCTCTGTAACAGTTATTATGAAAAAAATTCCCAAAGCACATTTCCCTTAGTACTTATAATATTGTAGATCTATAAACTGTGGTACGGTTGGGTGATGTCAAAACTCCATACAGCAAAAAATTGTCATGTAGCCCCAAATGCTACCAACAGCAGTTTTTAAATACACCTTGGGTAATGTTATCAATGGTACAGTTCAAAAGGTGGCAGTCAAAGCCAAACTATATGATATAGCTGGTTACAAATTTTACATCACTTCTAAAGCTGGAGATATACTTGATGTTAACTATGCAGATGCATGATCAGGGTTCCCACTCTTTCCTAGAAATTATTTTCCAGGACTTTTCCAGGACATCTCCCCAACACTCACACACACTTTAAAGTGTCCTTTTCTGCAGGTGTGCCTTATATTTTGCACATTTATCCAGATTGCTATGTTTATGCCTCTTCCGCCCCAGAGGTCTGATTTACAAGATGTGCAGTCTATGGCTGTAACAAATCTATGAAATAATCTCTTACATGCTAGCGCAATCACACCCACAGATTCCAGTGTCACATAACCAGATTCATACCTTAGCATTTTCTCATCTTTCATGTTCTTATACTTAGTACATACATATGTGGACTATGCGCACATTTTTTAACCAATGTGCATTCACTGACAAGGTAGAGAGAAGCAGAGGGAGGATAAATAATTTTCCAGGACAGTTTAAGCTTTTCCAGGACATTTTACATTTTTCCTCATTTTCCATATGTTTTCCATGACTGGAAAATTGGTCAATCATCTTCAAGGTTTTCCAGGTTTTCCAGGATGCGTGGGAACCCTGATGATGGCCACCACGTTGATTCTGCGTGTTGGTTTGTCAATTGTCATCAAGAATTAAGACAACGCAAGCTGCAGTCTACACGTCACCAGTATGGTTGGTGTAGACGCAGAGGAGATATGAAAGAGCAATGGAGCAGAAATAACTACAACAGAAAGCTTCAAAGATAAACTTGTATAAAGGCCACTAACATCAACAGCTAAATAATGTGTGACACAAACATGACTCTGATGACGGATAAATTCTCCTTCAGAATTCAGAAAACAAGGAAATAAGTTTGGTGTACCAGTTCAACTAGTGACTGTGTAAGTTGGTGACTTGGAGTTAACACCGTAGTTGACTCTGTCCATGGAAACAATTCACAGTGAAGTACAAAAGGGTACACCCTCTGCTTTTCCTGGTGCTTTGACTACAACATCTGTTAGCGCAGTTGGCCACAAGTCATCGTTAACATGGTAACTCATTACACTCAAACATCGAGACAGCTCTGATGGAGGAAAATATCGTAGAAATGGAGTTCAGACGATGTTGACTACTGGTCATCAGTTGTCTGCAAATATTTGACGATGACATTTATTATTTCATGTTTATTTTGTCACTTTTACTCTCAGAATTACCCCCAAGTTTTCAGTGTACTTCTGACACAACAGGTAATTGCATACAGCCGCAGTTCTTTTACTACAAGTCTACTAAAAGTCGATGGGATTTTTAACCATGTTTTGGATCACTGCTGATAATAAGCTCTGAAGCAGGTACAAAATTATGGAACTTCAGTGTTCTGCTTTTTATGGTAACAAACTAACCTACTTTTCACATTTTTTAAGTTAGACATAATCAGCAAGAGTAAAAAGCTATCAGTAAGCTACTATGGAACTACAACATGGTGGTTCACCCTAGAAGCAACAACAATATTTCCAATGTGTAACACCTTATTGTAATCTATTCTTTGAGAATTTTATTTTAATCAAATGACCTGATCAAGTTCGTCCACACGGCTGTGGCAATGCAGTTAGGCCCCGGCCATTTTGTAGTCCTTATTAGCAGCTTGTTAAACTATCATTTTAAACACACAACAACAGTTTAAGACTCAAAAGCAGGCAACGTTAGATGTATCTTATTATTTTTTCCTAAAACATTATTTCAGACATTTATTTAAAATAGGTATTCTTAAGCCTGTACAGTTGCAAGCTTGGAAACAGCAAGTGCTAAATGCTAACTCACTTGACACAGCTTAAAGTTCACCTTCCTCCTAAAATCCATCTGGCAGCTAAAGGGTGATATTTTGTCAAACCTCATTGACATTTAGAACAGACCATACTGCTGCCCTGACCCAGTTTACCAACACTAAACAATTCAGTCTTCTTATCTTTATGAGAAAAACTGTATCAACAGATCATTGTCGCTCTTTATTCACGCACAGACCTGTTGGGGATTTTCCCTGAGCTCCAGGAGTGAGTGGACCATTGCTGAACGGGGTGAGACTCTCTCTCCTCTGACCAGCTTTGATGTTCCCGTAATATCGATTAACCAGGATCTGCCGCAGAGCTTCGCCCTGTTGGTGGAAATGGATGCTAGTAAGGTTGCCTGGACACAATGTTGTTTTGTTGGGAAAGAAGAAAACAAAACTTTGAAATAACTATATATTTTACATACATACAGAAATATACTGACATTTTCAGTCTCTTCCTCTTATTATTTGAGTCAGAACATCTCCCTTCAAGGAATTTCATCACACATACAAACCACCTTCTTATTTGCCCCCTGACCCGAGCCTGTGATGTTCAACAGGCACTCTTGAGTTGTTTCTCGTGTCTTAGTAAATCCTGTGTTTTCATAAACTGGCTTATAGTAAACAATTGTTGCAAAGTCAACTATGTGGTTTCTTAGGCCCAAAAATGTTACATGCCAAAGAAGAAAAAAGGAGTGAAAACCCAAAGTTTTATTCTTAAGCTGCACATTTAATATTGCTAAACTCACAGGGAAAAAAGAATGCTGTGCCATGCTGTGAAGCAGAATGATTGTGAGATACGGTGTACATATTAGGACACCCTCAGGTCTTAGAGTCAGGAGTCAGACCTCAAATAAAAGAGCATCAGGTCTCAGGAAACCCCCATCATGAGTCAAATTTTATAGAAAGAGTATTTAAAAATAAACAAGCCAAAGACATAAAAATAGAGCCGGAAAAAAAGATTTAGAAACAAGGGCATCAGATAAAGAGGGATTGTCAAAAATGCTTTAGATAGAGGAGAATTGAAGATGAAGGAGTCAGGAAGAAAGAGCCAGTAAGGCAGGTATCAAATGAAAAGGAGTCAGAAAGAGGCATCACTTAAACAGGCGAATAAAAATCTAAAAAGACGAGTCATTGACAAAGGCATCAGACACAAAGGAGTAAGAATATAGGGAGTCAGATATCAAGTGGTGAGATGAAAAGGAATCAAGACAGGAGTCATAAATGAGAGTCAGAAAACAGTCAAATTGAGACAAAAAGGAGTCAGACAGTAAGCAATAATAAACAAACAAGTTAGAGTTGGAAGGACACAGAAAGCAAGTCCCCAGATGAAAAAAATAGGGAAAAATGGGGTGGAAAAAGGAGTCAGAAAAGACGGCAGAAGACAAAAGCAAGCAGGAGGGAAAGAAGTTGGTAAAAAAAGGTACCAGACGAAAGAGAGTCCGAAAAAAATAAGTCCAACATGAAAGACTGAGACAAAAAGAACAGAAAAATTCAGGCATCAGATAAAGAGGAGTCAGAAAAATACGATTGATTTTGACAAAACGGAGTCAGAAAGTAAGCAAGAAGACACAAATGAGCAGAACTGAAAGGACCCAGAAAGCAAGTCACCAGAGTAAAAAGAGTGGCACAGAAAAAGGAGTCAAAACAGAGAGCACTAAGACAAAAGGAGTCAGATAAAGGAGTTGGTAAAAAAAAAAAAAAAAAAGGAACTAGAGGAAAGAGAGTCAGACACCAAAGACTGAGACAAAAAGAACAGAGAGAGGAGGGCATCAGATGTCGAGGAGTCGGTAAATCCTATTCAGAAAAAAATGGGCAAGGGAGTCTGTAAAAAAAGGAGCTAAGTCAGCAACTAAGTGCCACAAAAAAAGGAGCAAGAAAGGAAGGAATCTGACAAAAAAAGTGTCAGAAAAAGGAGTCACAAAGAGAGTCATCAGACGTAAAAATGCATTACTTCCCTCCTCTGACTCCTTTTTGTATCTCCTTCTTACTGAGGACTTTTGGTCCAACACCTTTTATACTTCAGGACTTCACGTATGAATCCTGACACATGACAAAGATTCTCCTGGGATCTGACGCTTTTTCACATAAAGTATGACACCTGACCCTAAGACCTGAGGATGTCTTCATTTGTACACCGCAGTGAGGGCATCAAAACAGTTAGTCAGTTGTTCAGTACTGATACGGTGTCGGGCTGAAATAACCCACAGGAAACCCAAACTTATTACCTACCCTCCTGTGATCCTCCAGTTGCTTCTGTGGCTGATTTGGATCAAGCTCCTTAAAGGTGAGGTAAGTAAGCAGGAAGCATTAAAAAAGAAATTCAAACAAAGGAAAGTCGGAAAATAAAATAGGGGTTAATACAGTGCAAATTAGTTGTTTTACAAGCATGCAGAAATTGGTTGCAAATTAGACCATGCAGTTAAGAGGGGAGTGGTTGTGTTGAGGAAAATGTGAGGCTGAGTCAGAACCATGCACGGCTTCAAGCAAAGAAATGAGCTTATACCTACATAATTATTCAGGGTGAAGCTGATTAAAAACGCAGAAACTCTTAAGCAAAACTGACTTTTTTTCTTAACAAGTGACACTCATGACAGTCAGACATGGAATACTTCCTCATATCCTTGTTTTGGGCACGTGGTGGCTTTCTTTATTACAATCACAGTGGCAAAGAGCACAAATTATTTATATAAGAGAATGACAAGCTGCTCGAGGGAGAGAAACACAAGCCATGAGGAAAAAAAAAGCCCTGTGCGGGTTACATAATACATAATGTAGCCGTGAGCTACTGACACACACACTGTAAGCACCAATCTGACATGGAAAAACACCTCACCCATGACAACCCCCCACCCCCCTTTTCCCGCTAAAAGAAGGTCAGGGTATTGGACTTTGCTCTGAAACAAAGCAGAGGGAGGCGCATGAACAGCTGATATGGAGCAATAACTAAGATGTGTAAAGTGTGCAAAAAAGCATAAGAGATCCTTTATAGTGAAGAACACAACATGGATGGGCTGTAACTCTTATATGTTTAGATTAAGAGAAGTTTACATCTGAACACCAGAGCGATGCATGGAGTTAATGTATGGTAGATGACCCATATGGTTGAGTAACGGGGCAATATGGGTCTAAAACACACCTCAGCAGGGACTTCAGGCTCAGGCGGAGGTGCCAGCTGATTGGAAATAAAAGACGGTGTTAGTCAGAGTTTGAAGATGTTTTCAGTTATGATGCTTCTTCTTTAAAAGAGAAGCACCCTCACTTAAAATGCACCCATAAAACATCATGTCCATGAAAGCAGCTATGTTCTAATGCTTCTATTTGCATCAGGCCTTATACTGCAAACCGTGCATTATAAATGTACTAGACTTCCAGGGTTCAGGGACAAAGGAAGGCAGTGAAAGGGAAGGCAATGGATATAAAGGTTTAAAAGAAGAGTAGGAGAGGAAGTCAGTCAAAATGAAATAGAAAATAAGGAGTCGGGGAAGGGATCAGAAGAAAAAGGGACAGAAAAAAAACAAGTCAGAAGTAGAGATGGCAATCGAAAGTCAATTCAAGTTGAGAGTCAATAACAACTCCCTAAAGGAATCATTAGCCTTTTTGCTTAAAAATTCCCTAATCAATTAATCATGGCAGATATGGGACAAAATTGGCCAAAATTGTGGCAGAATTTTCCACAAAATAATACTTACTGTACAACATTTAGGGCCTGATTTACTAAAGGTTTGCATGTATAAAAATACGTGCAAACTTAATAGCCCGGGCAAAGCTGATCTATTAACCGGGTGCACTGAGGATTGCGTCTGTCAAATGAGCAAAATAGCACGCGCAGTCCATTTAGCATTTTTGCCTTCATGAATATGCAGAATACACACGGATTATCAGAACGAGCAAAATACTGGGAGGAGGGGATGCAAATGTAATCATTTAGGACCTGCAATGTGATTTATCAAACCCAAAACTGATTGTGTACAGTATTTATGCGTACGTTTGAAAGGCAGGTGCAAAACAGCCACAGCATTATGCACAGATCACTGCGGTCATTGTGGCGAGAAACAGGGGTTGCTTTAACGGAATATTTTCCATCATCGACTGACTTTTTTGATGAATGATGGAAAGGTTTGGAGGCTGTCTGTCATTATGAAGGACTGGAAAAAGTGTGCCATCATACTCATGCAGACACACGTAAAGACCCTCTCTGTTTTGCCCTCTTAATACATTGAGGAGGAGGTCATTTAACCGATGTAAAAAAGATCCCCTTCACAGCCAGAATCACTCTGTTTGTCACTCAGAGCTGACTGCATCAGACTCTCCACGCACTGACAGCGGGTCTAGGAGCTGTCAGTGCATGAACAGTGTGATACAGTCAGTGCAGAAAAAGGCAAGAGAACCCGCACAGTCTGTATGTGCGTAAATGTAAGACTGCTCTTAACATAAGAGGTTATTGATGATGAAGCTGTGCAACTATGTGAATGACAATTGATGATATTTTATTGAACCTATTCTTCTTATCCATTCAATTCTATATCAATTCCCTTATTGATTCCCACGGAGCTTCTGTGTGAAAAAGGCAAGTCTTCACAGGTTTTTAGGCTCAACAGCACCAAAGACATGCCTCTCTTGAACGTCATGTGAAGGGAAGTGTTACAGCATGTTGTTGGTGTTTCCACAGCTGTTTACGTCATATTGTGTGTAATTAAGCGACACTTTCAACTGCTTCTGTCTCCTGCCTGCCATGATACTGGTGGAAGGAAGTGATAGGGGAATTGTCAAGCACAAAGTCTGGAGTGCATGAGTCATAAAAAAGGCACCAGACAAAAAAGTAGTGAAAAAGTAGTCAGAAAGGTCAGATAAAGAAAAGCCACCAACAGCCACAGACAAGGATTCACAAAGCAAGGCATAAAAAGGAATCACAAAAAAACAGTATCACAAAGGATGCCATCATAAGAAAATGTGTTAATAAAAGGAGATTAAAGAAGGAATGAAGGAATCAGTAAAAAAGGAGCCAGATAGAAGGGAGTCAGAAAAGAAGAAGTCAGAAAAAGAAATCTGAAAAGAAGGAGCCAGAAGAAAGGGGTCAGAAATGAACTTATCAGTGAGAAAGTGGTCAGAACAGAGGGAGTCAGAAAAAGGCACTGAATGACAGGTAGTCAGAATAAAGGAGTCTGAATGAAAAGGACCCGACAAAGGAGCAAGCAAAAAGGTGTAACGAGGGAAATCACTAGCAGTAAAGTAGTCAAAAAGGAGGGCAACAGGAAAAAAGGAGTGATAAAAGAGAGCATCTGACAAGAAGGAGTCGGGAGAGAGAAAGTGTTCCTCTTTCTGAGCACGGTGATTTACAGCTACCTTCAGTAGATTCATTTTGTTTGTTCTATGTTATCAATGAGCAATATTATAGACTTCATGGGTGACAAACAACACTGAAGAAGTCGTATTGTCATATTGTGCCCAAACTAAGCTTATATATTCAGTGACTGCCAAAGTATGTTCACTATCGCTACCTAAAAATGAAAAAAACTGCCCATTACCACATACTGAGTACCCCTGATCCACGTCTATTCTCACTCTGTTAAAGGCCCTGGTCCCCCATGCAGGTGTTTGTAATCACTGGTTGATCGAACAGGAGAGACTTTGTTGTCTTGCCCGTAGAAGTACTCTATCATGTACAGAAGGCAAGTCAAAGACAGTTCAGAGTGTATAAAATCACATCACCTCCTCAAACTAGCGTCAGGCTGTACTGTGTTGTGTTTAGTGTTCTGCGGTTTACTGTAAAACTCCTGCAAAATGCTGCTGCTCGTCCTCC
Organism: Cetoscarus ocellatus; assembly: GCA_037902135.1. Classification (NCBI taxonomy): domain Eukaryota; kingdom Metazoa; phylum Chordata; class Actinopteri; order Labriformes; family Labridae; genus Cetoscarus; species Cetoscarus ocellatus. The sequence goes on from JBAMNC010000575.1 coordinate 319,643, forward strand.
TGCATAACAAGAAGCAGGTGCCAATAAAAACGACAAGACTTGCGCACATGTGACATCACTCAGTGGATCAAAATGACTGTGCAAAGAGTTGACTGTTGCTGCCGTAAGAGTTTTATGTTTTGTGTTTAATAAGATTTGATATCCAGGTACACAGAAAATTAGAAGGGTTTATATAATGTTTTATCTAAACTGTATGGGCTGCTGTTATTTACGGTGCTTGGATAACCAGCTGAATGGTAGTAAAGTGTAAATTAAATCATCATAATTAACTTCATAAAATAAAATATGGCACAAATGAGATAAAAGTGCTGACTTTCCTGAGCAATTTAGCATCTTAATTTAAGAAAATCCAATTACCTTTGACATAAAACATGAATGATAGTCAAGAGAGCTTGGGATTATTCTACTTCAAGTTTCTCGTGAGTGAATCACTTATCAAAGCTAAGCAAGCTCGTGTCAATAAATACAAATGTACTTCAGCACTCATACTTAAAAACTTTAAAGAAAAGGAAGCTGCAGATGTGAAAATCTCAAAAACAAACACATACCTAAAATGGTCATTTGTATTCCTCCATTACTTGAGGGGGTTTATGCTGATTAATTGTGCAACTGGAGAGGAATTTCCCTACACAAAACCCCCCTCATACGTCAACAAATTGATTTCCACAGAAATTGGTGATGCATGACTTATGCAACTGTGTAACTGAAGTGTCTGACTTCTACAAAAAGATTTAACTTTCAACAAACTTCAAGAAGAATTGCAACAGAATATCTGAGTAAACAAACACCAACGTCAGATAATTTGTTAGAGAAATATTGCGTCTACTTCTTAGAGAGTTTGTTTGCTTTCAGAAACACTTTGTTTGCCACATCATAAGTGAAATGGGATCGTGGACGTTTTCCTTATTCAAATCACGCCAAAAATGAGGGTCAGAGCCACCACGGGGGTCCTGAGGCACAAAACTGAATGTCACACGAAGCTAATAAAAAATAAAGAAAACAAAGAAACATGTAAATGATTTTAAATGGAATAATTTCTATTTGTGAAGATATCTGACGATTTGTTACCTCTGAGACAAAATCATAACTATAATTTCACTGTGCCTTGCAGATGGATGTGCCTGATTCAATGTCTATAATCAGGCACGTCCATCTTGCTAAGCTCCAATTTACAACAACTGTAAGCAGCCCAAGCAGCACGGCCCAGTCAGCGTCCTTCAGAGCAGAGCATGGTGGGAGCTACGAGCTAGACGACAGTAGGAAGTGCCTGCTCCTACAGAGATTAGCATAGATGCTAACAGCTTCAGTATTAGTTTTATCAGATCTGGGCTACATTGCTTCATTAAATAAAAAACACATAACATTGTAAACCTCTTTATAGAAAGGATATCTCCGCTCCACTTTTGTCATGCTTTGCAGAGACTTTGCTTTAAGAAGTGGCTCAAGGTCTGTCCTTTACCCTGTGGTAGTAGAGCCCACCTACGACATTACCTGATTGGCCTGTAATGAATGTGACTGACAGAACAATCATCCAATCAACTGCTGGATATGCTTTGAGAGGTTCTGCCTATTCCCAAATGACTTCTATGGGCTCTTTCCCAGATGGACAGGCAAAATATATTGAGTGGTACATCTGGCGTGTCAGGTTGTATCAACAACAAATATATTTGATAATTTAATTAAATTTTTGGAAAAGTCAAAATTTTGAAAGTGGAAATCTGGATTTGAGCTAATATGGCCATTTATGTTTGTATATTGGTTTTGACAGTCTGGGAGATACTCATGACTTTAAGTTGGTTCTTCTTTCTGAGGGTAACAAAACACGTAACAGTTGTCCTGACTGATCAGTTAACATTGAAATGTCTTCAGAGGATGTGATGACAGAAGATTTGTCATAAAAAGTACCTCCTTTTCCAGATTTAATTTTGGAAATCAGAATTATCTTGTTAATTTTAAAAAAGCAAATCTGTTTTTAAAATCACAAGAAATCTAATAATTATTCTGGGATAATTACTTCAATAATTAAGAAAAAAACAGTTTTTGTTTCTTAAAACATAGCCTACACTTCTTAGCCAACCATCTTGACAAGTCAGAAAAAGCAAACTAAATCTTTACTTAAATTTAACTTGTAATTCTGATTTATGCTAATGGTAATTTGGAAAAAAGAGCAGGTTTTTATCTTCTCATGCAAATGCACTACGTCTCTGTACTTCTTTTTTTTTAACAATAATTATCTTAAAGAAGCTATACTTTAGTGCTGAAGAATTGTTGAGATTTCTTTAAGATTATGAGTACAGCCTTTCACAATCACAAAAACAGAGTAATCGTCTGCAGATGATCACAAGGCTACATGCTGTGTCAGATGCGTGTCCTCTCCCTCCTCCCACAGCGCCACTTGTCCACTCTGCCAAGCTGAGCCTGAGCGTGAGAGAATAAACACTCATATTCCTGGTGAACAGAAAATAAAGCTGCTCAGTGTTTGAGTCACAGATACCTGAGTTACTGTGAAGACAGTAAACGAATGTGCGTGCTTCGAGAGACACGGAGAGTTTCAAGCTGTGTATGCGTCAGGGCTCATTCAGTGCTCTCTGCCTGTCAATATGTCTGGGGTTTTAAGATAAGGCATTCAGATGTCTGCGATTTGTTTCCCAGTAAAAGTGTGGTTTGTTTTACTTAATAAGACTATCCGTGTTTTTCTACGATTTACAAACCCAGAAGGATTTCTGAGTCTGTTATTCAGTTATTGATGTAAGTCAAAGTTTTCTGGCACTTTCCTGTCCTCTCTAACAAACTTTCTTCCAAATAAAACATTTTGACTGCACGCGCATATTTAATGATGTGAAAAAAATCTTAACGGGGTTATGTTAAATTATACCTGCCTCTCTACCTCCCTGTCTCCCTTTGTTTGCATGCTGTTTTTTTCTTTGGTACCTGTATGTTAATTAGGACCATGTTCTAAAAACACAAATAATAGCCAGAAAATTCTAATTTTAAGGAGCTGAAATGTTTCTTTCACTTTCTACTGAAATCCTAAAGAATCCAAATTTCCATAGTATTCAACATCTATATTTTTGTATCTTATTTGATACATCAGGTGTTTTTGGCAACTGATAATCCACTTGGGAACATTTTTATCATTTATCTGATTGTATTCAATGTTTTTTTTAGTAATTTGTTGATCATATTGATTAGACGGAGGTATCATAAAAGTATGTATCAAATATGATGCAACAGGTGTTAAAGGGTTAAAGGGATGGTCAATATTTTTTAAGTTGGGCTGTATGAGACTACTGGTAAGGTAATTTGCTCTTTGCAGGTACAGTTATGTCCAAAGAAGTTTGTTCCCTCTCTCTTTTAGCCTGCTGAAAGTCATTCTGAAAAATGTCTTCTTTTGTATACTACAGTTCATTAGGTAACCCACTGCATCCACAGTAAAAGGACAGTCATTGTCTTTTGAGTCAAAATCACTCATATTTGGTTCAGTATTAGTTTCCTCTGCCGTTGTTGTCTCCCTGAGTCCATGGAGCCAAACAGCTGATCAGAGGAATCAATGCTCACAGGCAGAAGCACACATAGCCAAAGCCAGGAAAATAGAGCCAAACAGAGAGACTTCCAGGAGGGAAAAAAAGCACTCTGAAAACTCTCACACATTCAGCCCAACATGGTTTCATGGCTCGTTTTTACGAAAACTTGCATAATTTCCCGAAATAACTGAACCCACAACAGCAGCGTAACTGACTGGTAGTTTCAGGTCGTCCTCCTTAACGGTACAGCACTGCTCAAGGGGCCTTTCAGCCACTTCACTGACGGCTGCAAGTACCTGATACAACCCAACCTCAAAAACACTGAAATATCCCTTTAATGTCAATGAGATTGTTTTATTACAGCAGAATTCCTGAAAAACGTATAAAATTTAAACCACTTCTGACAAACATTGTTACCTCCGCCAAGGAGGTTATGTTTTTGCCGACGTTTTTTTTTTCAGTAATTGTTGGAAATGGGACATGGAAGAACTGATTAAATTTTGGGGGTGATCCGGATCACCGTCTGGATCCAGGAATTCTTTAAAGGATTCTTTAACATTGCCAGATAGGACCACTTTCGCCAAAGTGGACCGAAGCTGCTTGGCGGAGGTCTGCGCTCTCTGAGTGCTTTTCTAGTTTTATGTAAAATTTTTGCACAGATGTTGCAAAATGATTGATTAATCTTCATTGTGATCTAAGCATTAATCAAAAATGGTCTTGATATCTAAGTTATCCCCATAGCAGCCAGCTATGTTTTGTGTCTGTCTGTAACCCCCTCCAAGGACAGTGGGGGCTCCCCAGTCTCGGTTCCATCAAGTGTGGGAGTGCCAAATAAAAAAATGTATGAACTCCTACCTTAAATAATCACACATTGACAGTTTTGTCACATCCCTTTAACGGGGTGCTAAGAGGTAATGGCTGTACACATTTAAAGATAGCAGGCCTCAGAGAAATTGGCCCTTCACAGAGGCAGACACCAGGTAGTGTATGGTTATGTTGGCACCCTCTAATCATTCCTAAACTCTCACACGGCCCTGTTGTCAGACTTGTAATGCCTGAATAGAGTTAAACTGTTAGCGTCTCCTGGAAGACATCCCTGCTGAACTCATATTACTGATTTCCACTGAAGGTCAAACGTCAGCAGGGTGTTTAAAATTCCAGGAAAAACGTTGAGAAAAGAGAGAGAGAGTGAAATTGCTTGCCCTTATGTAACTCCTTCCTGAGAGCTGGCTGGAGCCCAAGAATCGTGCAGTATTAAGTGAAAGAAACTGGGACAGTGCTGCTCGCTGCTGAGAGAATGTCTACAGTGCCCCCTGTTGATGGAGGTGAAAACAAGCCTGGGTGTCTCCCGACTTCATCCACAGCAGCAAAGGGGAGGATAAACCGGGACACGCAGGCTCTATCTGAGGCAGTTTGGCAGGGTTAGTGAGGGGAGTGGCAGCTGGATGAGTTGCAGGCGGGCTAAGTTTCAAAAGACCACAGAGTGTTGAGGGGAAACATGGCTGTGAAAGTGAAAGTGAACAGACAACAGTAAATATTTCTTGAAGTATTAGTTAAAATATAATCAGGGAAATGTTGTACCAAACAAGAAATCAGCTATTGGGTGGTATAACTGTGGTTGGATTGCATAAACACAGATATATTGCAAGCATTCCCTCGGCACTCCACACAAAGACCACCACGCCGGCATAGAAATAGTCCCTTATATAACTCTAACTACATGTATGGGTTACGTGCTCAGTGCTCAGCGCCATCCTCAGAAAAGCATATTACATCACCAGCATAAGACAGGGACATCATCACCACATGACCTCTCCAACCCCTCATGGTCCCTCCAACAAAGCAGTTCACATGCATGAGAAGGAAAGGCAGTGAATGACACGATTAGGTCTGACAAGGAGGCAGGCACTTCTGATCATGACTGGTTTCCTGTAGCTCACATTTGATCACATTTCTATTTCTGGATGGGTCTGATAGCTTCTGATAATGTGGGGTACTGTTGCTCTGCTTTATTCTGCCCTCTAGTCAAAGTCTCACAAACAAAATCCCAGACACAAGACAACTAGAAGTATGATAGAGTCTGTCAAACAGCAATGAAACTGACAGCTGCAGGGAGGGAGGTGCAGCGCGGGTCAGAGAGCAGCAGCAGGCTAAATAGTGGGGTTACATAACAGCCATCATGGCAGTTTATCTTACTGCTGCTGCTGCTGAGAGGAAGTTGAGGTTTTGGTCTGCCTTTCTTCTATCTAAAACTTGCGCGCTAACTCAGAAAGCGAACAGTCAGGGTACTGTATGCTGTCGTAAATGGGAGTGTGTGCATGAATGAGTGAGTGACATGCAGCATGTGCTGCAGGGGTGAGGCAGTATGTGTACACTCTTACAATGCATAAGGGAGGAGCTGTTGGAACAAAGCCCCGGTCTGTGAAAGCAGCACTGTATTTGTGGAAGTCGGGGATTTCCATTGCTACAGTACCAAGAAGAATGTATAAGGGGTGAGTAAAAAGATATACAGACATAACAGACAAATGCAGTGCATGCGTGCTGCTTCCTGGCAATTCTGGAAAGACCCTTTCCAACAGTTTCTTCAGTTTTCCAAATCAACATTATGATTCACTTCCCTTTGGCAGGATTCACACTGACCTGCATCAGTTTTTCTTTTACTCTGAGCTGATTTTTTTGGGGGGAATAGGGAAAGCACAAGTCAGATAGAACCAAATGTTTTCAAATTAGACGATTTATGCATGTTGGCAGGAATTTATGAAAACAGACATTTTCCTCTCCAGTTTTAAAAAATAATCCTCTCAACACGGTCAAAGTGACACTTCTGAGTAATAAGGAAGGACAACATAAACAACTTAAAGCTGCAGAATGTAATGTACTTTTGTGAGACTGACCCCCAAAAAATATGATTAACTGTCAACATCTTATTACTGAAGCCACATGAGAGATCATTGGACATCTGTGGCCTCCCCTTGCTCTGCAATAGTTCTTTAGAAATTCTAGCGACAGCCACTTTTCAGCCAATCAGGGCTCAGTCCAGAGACAGAGCTCTTATTGGATCCTCTACTAGGGTATGAGCTCGTTATATCTAAATGAGCTTTAGTTGTTGCTTAGATTGTTCAAATAATGTACATTTTATTAAGGGATATTTGGTTTTTAAGATAATATAAGATAAGATAGAACTTTATTTATCCCTTGGGAGGACTCCTTCAGGGAAATTAAGATCCCAGCAGCATTGTAGGTCACATGAGAGATCATTGGACATCTGTGGACATCATTGGACACAGGTATAAAAGAACACAGGATATCAAAAAGTAAAAAACAATTAGTGTATACACTCATCATATATATATATATATATATATATATATATATATATACATATATATAGAGATAGATAGATAGATAGATAGATAGATAGATAGATAGATAGATAGATAGATAGATAGATAGATATGCATTTATAAATCTAAAAAATAAATAAAAATAAAAATAAATAAAATAAAAATATGGCTACTGACTGGCTACTACTACAACTGCTCCTTTCCATCCCCTGTCTTCCTGTTACTCCTCCTCTCCCCAGGTGAGAAGTAACAGGAGTTTGTGGGTGTAAATCCATTTCATTGGCATCATGCTAATGGCAGCTACAGGCACACAAACACAGTGGACCGGTTGTGCGTAAGGGAAGAGAGGACGGAGCAAAGCTGCTTCCACTGCAGACTCAATCAAGCGACCTATCCCAGCTATAATCTTGATTCTTTCTTTGTGTTTTTTCATGCCTTGCTTTATGATGCCACTCAGGCTACTTAATATCTGTGTCTGTAAGTGTATGATGTGTGCTGTGTACTTTCTGATTATGCTATGATACTGTGACATTTTCAATGCCATATGTATGTTGACTAGAATGTGTGCTGTAAGTCTGTCATATATCTGTGTATAAGATGGAGCATTTGAGTTGGTGTAGCCTTTTTGTGCCTGTTTGTTCTTTTTTTAGGTGGACTGTTTTTATGTGTTGTTGTATTGGTTGATTTGTCTGTACTTGTATTTAAATTCCCAATAAAATATTGATAAAATAAATAAAAGCATGTACACACAAGTAGAGTTATCAACATCTTTGTCCACATGCAGACACATAAGTGTAGTGATGCACTCTTAAATGCTGTGACATGTCACTTTTTTTTTCAGCTTGCATGGCAAGGCCATTTCATTTTTAAATTTATTCCAAACACGAGTAATGGTTTAACTTGTGACCATGATTACTGGTGACAGCATGTGTTTTTGCCAAATTATTCTTTGTTTAGATTAAAATCCAAGGAATATTTGACGAGCTTGATCAGATCCTGTAATTAAAAGGCATTTATGAATACTCATGCTAGCTTCTCCATCTGTTGTAATCACAGAATATACAGACACAGGACACCACGCCAGTCAACATGGTCATATGTGAAACAATAACATGGGGTCTTGTCCAAAATGTCAGTTTTTTTGTACCTTGGGAGTGTTGTTGGAAGCAGCACCACAACTTAAAGTATGTGTAAGTATGTAGTTTAATAAGCAACAATGAAACCAGCAAAAGATTAGCAACGTGTGCTGCAGCACAAATCTTAACAGAAGGAATAATGACGACAATGTGAATTCAAACTGAGGAGAAATCAACACACAATGTGACGTTTTTTGGCACAAAACACAGTCTACACAGGAACACCCAAAATAGAGTTCATGAATGCCTCCACCCTGGCAGCAGTTCACAAAAATGTGCCTTTTCAGTGACCTAAAATGCCATTTGCATGTAGACACAACACCAAAACCAACATAAAAAGCTACATTTTCAAAACTACCCACTTATGTGATGACATGACCTCAGATTCAGGCCATTTTGGCTGGATTCACACTTCAAGGCTTAAAGCTGATTTTTTGCTTGGATCTGAAGAGTTTGTTTGTCTATTCACGTCACTCTTTAAATGTGGCGAGTATTAGAGTCTATTGTGAACTGATCACAGTCTGTTATGCTCAAAATGTCCAACCTAACCCGCATCAAGATCTCTGATCACTGAGCGCTGACTGTAAGAGTTTCATATATTTTTCCTTTGTTTTAATTTATGTTTTTGTCAAATATACACTCACTGTCCACTTTACAGCCATTCAACTATTTGTAAATGCAAATAGCTAATCAGCCAATCACATGGCAGCAACTCAATGAGTTCAGACATGTGGAATGGATCAAGATGGCCTGCTGTAGTTTAAACTGAACATCAGAAAGAGGATTTAAGGGACTGTGAATGTGACAAGGTTATCCGTGACAGATAGACCAGACTGAGTTTTCAGAAACTGTTGGGATTTTCCACCTACAACTATCTCTAAGGTTAATGGAGAATGGTCAGAAAAAGAGAAAATATCTGGGGAGCAGCAGTTCTCTAGGTGAAAATGCCTTGCAGAGGTCAGAGGATAATGGTCAGAGTGGTTAACGATGATAGGAAGGCAACAGTAACTTAAATAACCATTGTCAGAACCATGTAGGGAAGAACATTTCTCAATGATTAGCATGACAAACTCTGAAGAAGACAGGGCTCGATAAATTGAACAATATAAGGTCTGATGACTCTGAATTTCTTCTGCAACATTTAGATGTCAGAATCAAAATTTGGCTTAAACAACATGGCAGCATGGATCTTGGCCTATTTTGGGCCCCTTAGTACCAAGTGAGTATCGCTTAAACACCACAGCCTGTCAGAGTACTGACACTGACCATTTCCAACCCTTTATAAGCACATTTTCTGAAGGCAACTTAAAGCAGGTTAACGCAACCCACAAAGCACAAATCATCTAAAACTGGGATCCACAGTCACCAGATCTTCATCCAATAGAGTACCTTTAGGATGTGCTGGAACAGAAGATTTGCATCATGGATGTGCAGCTAAAAAAACTGTAGCAACGGTGCGAGGCTATCATTTCAATATGGACCAAAGTCTCCGAGGAAGGTTTCCAGCACCTTGCTGAATCTATGCCGTGGACTAAGGCAGTTCTGTAGGCAGAAGGGGGTCCAACCAAGTTCCAACAAGGTGTATCTAATAAAGTGACTGGTGGGTGTAGATAACGTCACTGTGAGGAGAGCTTAAAGATGTTATAATGTGGCTTTTTCAGGTAGCAAAAAACTGTAATACTTTGTTTTATAGTATTCTTGAAACATATTAATTATCATGTCATTGCTGTATTGTCCAACATATATTACAAATCATGTCCTACAGTACTGCATCAATGGTGAGCTACCCTGTGACTCCTCGCCCCAATCCTTCAGATACAGTGACAACACTGACTTAACAAACAGAGATGTTTCAAAAAAGTAAAATCATAGTTACATCTCGGAATAAAAAAGTTCACTGTTGATGAAAAATGAGGAACGGACTCATATTTTTAGGATCCTTGAGCAAACATTTCTTGTTTCATATGATGAAATCTAGGAGCTGTTTTTTCAATTCTATGAAATATCTGCCCACATTAAACTGACCAATAACAAAGTGACACCTTCACTCTAAGTCACGCACACAAAATCCCCAGCAATCTCTAAATAGACCTAAGTTGGATACGTCTCATCTTATGATATTAGTCACTGGTGACATGTGAGAAACGGTTCCTCTGTAGTCACACCCAGAACTCCTGTGACCACTCATTATCACAAACAGAAAGGAGAAACCAGCTTCATTCACTTCCTTGAGGCCAAAGATCATAACCACAAACATATTTTTGTAGCACCCAGGCATCACACTCACACCATAGCACACAGCTAAGCCACTGTGAAGTATGAAGTATCAGTGAGATGGAGTATCCCCCTGCTATAAATACACTCACACCTGCTTCAGTGTTGTTGGCATAGAGTTTAGAAGAATACACTCGCTCAACACCATCTATCACATGTGGCATGAAGATCAAGTTCCTAGAATCATAATTTAAAAAAAAATCCTACAGTCAAAACAAGAAAACAAAATCAATAAACCAACTGAGATATACCAAACAAGCAGAATGTGAAGTATAATACTGGTTGGCTGAGAAAGCATATCTGTGCTTTCTAGGAAATGAGAATGATGTTAAAGAGAAAGGATTACCACGTTTTAGCAACAAATACACTCACTGATCACTTATTATAAACCTATTCAACTGCTCAAAAATACAAATATCTTGTCACAAAATTACACTGGAGCAACCATCAGGCATATAGATTTAGCAAAGATGATCTGCTGAGGCTCAAACTGAGCATCAGAGTGGTGAACTAACCATTTAAGTGATGCCAAACTGGCATGGTTACTGATGCCACGCGGGCTGGTCTAACCATTTCAGAAACTGCTGGCGGAGGGGTATGCCAGCTCGATACAACAAGGCTTTCTTTGAGTGAGCTGTCCCATCTTGGAGATTGAGGCTTGGAGATATCAGTTTACCACAATGCTGGTTATTAATCAGGGTTTCTGCTCAGAGCTGAGTGCAAGTGAAAGTGGATGCTTAGCGTGCCATTTGATTCTTCTTCATCACAAAATGAGTTCTAAGGGGTTTTCAAGATTTTAAAATCTTGAGTTTTGTGAAGGTTTTTTTTCATTAGCACGTTGACATTGACAAAGAAGAACAAAAATGTGAAAACCTACATCCTGAATTAGGACTCAACAAATTTGATAAAAATGACATTGCGGCAGTTCTGCTTTATGCAATATATACTGCAGTTTTTAAATAACTAAATAATTATAGTCTTTTTACATTAAACAAGTAAAATTTGACCTTTAACCTCAGGTTTTAAAAACTCAATCATTCTTCACCTGTGCACTCCAGCCCTTTGACAGCGAAGTCCATGTTTCTGTCTAGACTTTATGAATTAATTCAAGGTTTGAGTGCTTGTTATTAATCAATCCTGACTTAGACTGGGCATCATGACCCTGACACACCACATGGAGCATTCATTATACAGTATTACACTGGTCTATCTGGGCAACAGCCCATAGAAAGTGTTAGGAAATATGCAGAACCTTTCAAAGCATACCCGGAAGGTGACTGGATGATTGTTCTGTCAGTCTCACTCAATATAGGATATTCAGATAAAGTCATAGGCAGGCAACATGCCGCAGTGCAAAATACAAAATGTAAGTCACTTCTTAGTACAGACTGTCACCAAAACATTTCTGAAGTAGAGCAAAAATATCCTTACTATTGAAAAAATGCTTCCAGTGTTTTATTTGATTTTCAGTACAACTGTGCACCAGATCTGTTAAAAGTGCTACTGAAGCTGTTAGCATTTATGCTAATCTCTGTGCCAGCAGTCACTTCCTGCTGTCGTCTCGCTCGCTCGTAGCTCCCACCTCTTTCTGCCTTGAAGGACACAGATTGGACGATGCCGTTCTGGGCCACTTACCATTGTTAGATTGGAGCTTGGCAAGTTGAATCTGCCTGATAACAGACATCGAATCAGGCAGATCCAGCTGCTCAAGTTTAGGGAATCACATGGTAGGTTACAATTTAATATAGTGTTGACAATAGTACAACATAGCGGCACCTTTTGTGTGCATGTGACATATAATCTCTGCATGCACCATGGTGCACTCTCTGGATGAGCCCACTGATGGTGGTTTGAGATGGACTTTCACTGAACAAAGTCAAGGAAATGTGAAAACTGGAGGTCTTGGTTTCAATCAAACATACAAATAGCAGCATGATGTGCTTTGAGTCATGTGACTGACATTGCAAATTCTGTGATGTGATAATTGTGCAAGATACCACATCACAGAATCAGATTATTATTTTGTACTTTTATTTGGTCAAAGTTCATAAAATACTCTCGCCAAAATAGAATGTGACCGATAGCACTGTTCCATAAAAAAAAAAAAATCAAAGTCATAAAAAATGCAGATAAGAGGTTTGTACCCAATGGCAACGATGCATACATTGCAATGTTAACACAAGAAATATTATTCATCTCTACCCTGAATGGGCAGTGCTTTGACCTACTTGACCGCGGTGGTTTGCGTATGCACCCTGTGGTTTAGTTTCATATGCATTTCTTTCAAAAATTACATAAAGTGCTAATCTTAATCTAAAAATAGATAACATAGCATACAAAATACTGAGTCACAACAAGCACACAGGACCATTCAGAGTTGTTGAAGAGTTTATCTGATGGCTGTAGGCAGAGTCGATTTGACTCCCAGTGTCTGAGTTAAGCTAATTAGCGGTGGGCGAGCTTCGTCTCTTTCTTGTCCCTGCACGCACAGTTCAAAGAATGGTGTCTATCTGCTTGTCATGGACTCTGGAGTGAGGCAAGACACAAAAACAAAAAAAAGTTGACATATCCCTTTAAAAAAATTATGAAAATTGTATTATTTTAGCTGAGTCCAAGACTTTAATCTAGTCCAAATTTTCCAAAAATCTAAATATGTCTGCCTTCAAAAGGGAAAAACAGCATCTTCTGCATATTGATGCTGATTTGAAGCTCTGCAGGTTGTCCTTTCAGTGTCCTCATGCCTCAGTGCATTGATTGCTGCCTTATTATATTTGTGAGCAGTGAATAGGTGAATCTAAAAAGTGGTCAGTGAGTGTAGATTCTGTTACAGATGATCTTAAATGTTCTCTTTTAAACAAGTGCATCAAAAAGATATTCTACTGTCTGGTGACAAAATAGATTTATGTAATATAAGAAATGTATCGGTTTATTTATCAAAAATGTCTCTAACGGCTAAGTTTTCCCTTGCATGGTGAATTTTTACACTACTTAACCATAAGTAAGCACCACAGACAAGCACAATGGCCCTCATTTATCAATCCGTGTATATTTGGGTGCAGAATTCATCTAACAGATATCATCCAGTGTCCATATGTGATTCATGAAACATGCAAATTTGGCGATCCCCAGCGTACGCAACACAGCTGTTGATAAATGCTGAGAAAATCGGCATATAAATAATGCCTTTAACCATTCAGCTCAGCGTTCACAACACTGAGGTTTGTATTATGGTACAAAAGAGGAAGCTTCTCTGAGCGGAGATGGACACTGTTGCAAGAGAAGAGGAAAAAAAAAAAATGTTGTTAATCAGCTGTCGAGGTCAGAGACATGTCCGCGCAGAGACGCTACAACTCAGTTTCAGTTTGGAGAGAAATATCTTTAAATAAGAAAGTAACACTTACAGGAATATCCAATACTTATACATACAGGCAACTGGTTTTAAAACAATTTAACAGAAACTAACTTTACACCAAAGACGTGGTTTATCAGAGGGGCCTATGGTGCATTATTAGAGCAGTGAGGATGCAGCTGTTAGGAAAACCAAGACTGAAACAACAGACTGCAGTGTTGCTAAATGACTGATTGACATACTGAGGTACATTTTAACAGCACTTGGGCTGCTCACCATTAGTGGAAAAGTGATTTAATCCACAGGAATTGTTATTATATAAAATACATGTTAGATATTACAGCTAAAATAACTGTTTAGCATTTAACCTGTGAAGGCACAGCAAGCATGGTTTAAAAACTCCCTCCTCTCAGTTAGACTTTATGTGCTCATCCACTGAAAAGTCAGCTGCAAACTTCCATACGTGACAGAGATGTGCATCTTCAATAGTCTCAAGACTCAATTAGATTATGATTATTATGTTAACAATTAATCTGGATTCAATATCACAATTCAACGAAGTGAGTAGTGTCCTTGAATTTCCATATTAATTAATTTGGATAATTTTTAAATAAAAATACAAGCAATCAGATAAATATGAACTGCTGTTACTATATAATACAAATCTATTATATAAAATGATGGAAATGGCCTCTCAGATCAACTAAAGCAAAAATGTATTTTCCTTTTAAGCCAATACAAATACATTTCATAGCTGTCATCTTCCTATATTTGATTTTTCTTCCTCAGTCGAGCAGCAGCTTCTGCAAGGTTAAACGATTATTGAGCGTCTCTGCTAGATGCACCATCATCTAAGTCTGCATCATGAAGATTAGTTCTGACACCCCTAAAACATGAGCTCAGACCTGACATAGGATTTAAGCAGATCCTACGCCTACATTCAAACAGATAAATGACCGTATGTGCGTGAACATAACTATACGCCCAATTTTTTTTGTACAATAAGCACATTTGACAAATAAGGACCATTGTGAGCTAGACATGCTAACAATGAGCTACATATCAAAGATGACCTGAGGGGCGACTGTTACAGGCACATGACAGGTACTGAGCTACCAACAGATGTCACAGATGAGAATGATGGGATGCTGGGAAGTCTACTTGCAGCACAAGCATGTCTATGCTGTTAGTGGGAGACAAGTCAAATGCACATCTCAATAAAATAAGAAAATGATCAACCTCAGCCACATCCATCTCATCATCAAAGGCAATCAGCTGCAAGAGAAAGAGTATAAGGAGCAGAGTTAGCAGAGCTTGATTAGTTAGTAAGAGCTTGGTTAGAGAGCAAATGTATCACAAACACACACAGCACATTCAGTTAGTGCAAAATGTGAAAGGTTTGTATGATTAAGACAAAAAATCAAACAAAGGTAATCTGGCAATACCATTTGAGACACATATTAAAAAGATTCTCCTATCTTCGTGATTTACTGAATAATGATAAAGCCTTGAAATAAACCTCAAAATGGTTAACTATAAATTTATAATTATATAATATTAAATCATATTATCACATGGGAAAATGTCTCTGAATTGGTCGTCAGCACGTCTCTTTTTCTTTGCAATAGAAAAAATACCTCCTTTGAGGGAAGTACAGTATTGTCAGCAAAATATTTGATGCTTGGCAGATAATAGCTTTACATGTGATTATTGGTATTGTTAGATAGTTTCACTTTCCCTAATATTGACAGCCAATATATACTGCATAAAAACAAGAAAACAAATGTTTTAGAATTTTTTGGAAACCTTGTTTAAAGCTAAACTGTTGTTGTCATTTATTTAATAAATATGAATAAGGAATGAAGACTTTCTTTAATTCACCTTTTTATACCCAAGTTTAAGGCGGCTCATTGTGCTTCTCTAAGAAGTCAGAAATTAATCATGCATAGCATTCAACCACTAAAACTATTTTTTTTTGTTCAGGAATGCAAGAGTATAACTATAATATGACATCTTAATCAAGAAATAATAATGTGCTCTTTTTCTTAAAGAGATAAAATAGTAAAGCACATTAGAGTAAAATTGAAAATTCATGGGATAACAATAATTATATTTTAGCATTAAAAATATCATTTTGGTTGAAAAGCTTCTACATACTGCTGTGTTAACCATTACAGAAACATAAAAAATTATTTTGGTAATTACCAATGATGTTAATTTAGGGCATCTGTGGCATTAACCTTACATTGGGTGGTGCACAAATAAATCTGTTGAGCATGTTTTGTTAAATAAATGATAGTAAAAGTCAAATACAATTTATTTTCAGCCTTCTCAATAACCAGGTACTATAACCCTTCCTTTTACAGCTCAGTATTACCTGGTAATAACACTGATAATAAGGAGGTAATTTCATATGAAGTACAGCTGAAATCACCAAGAAAATCTCCACAATTACCAGTAAATCTAGATAAGTACCTGTAGTTTTGACTGGATTAGGGTGGTAATAAATCAAATATTAGAGTGTAAATTAAGTCTCAGCTAAAAACCAGTTAGTTCAGCCAAGCCCCAAGCCTGTGTGTTTTCTGAGGAAAAGGGGGTAATCTATCACATTATTTCATGGACAGACCATACAAACAAAGATGACTTCCTTATACAGTACAGTTTCATTTTACCTGCAAGATAAACATGTTTTACTTGGTAATTCTGTGGAACCTACATGTTCAAGCCTGTTGTGTTTGCAGGGAAGCTGATAATCCATGGCAGTGGTGTTATCAGGTAAGCACTCATGTCATATTTTAGCATTTTTGAGGTAAATGACAAGTTACCAGCTAATTCAATGTAAAATAGTTTTATGAAACAAAGTAACTTCCCTGAAATAATTATCTAAAGTTCTTAAGGAATGAGTAATAGGAAATGTTTCCACAACATAGTTTCCTGTATTCTTAGAATTCACTTCATTGGTAGTCATAAGGTTGCAGGTTCAAGCCCAGCTCTGGTTGTCTCATTGCAATCTGTCCTTGGACAAGACACTTAACCCCAAGTTGCTCCCATTGCTGCGTCAGAGGCATGTACATGGGTATGAAAGGGCCTGAAAGTGTTACTGATACTGATGGACGACTGACATAGAAACTCCAACCATCAGTGAGTGAATGTGAGGGTGAATGGGTGTGAATGGGTAGATGTGACCTGCAGTGTAAAGCTGCTTTGAGTAGTCAAAGACTAGACAACTGCCATAAAAGCTCAAATCCATTTACCATTTTAAATCGTAACTACTCTTATTTAGTCAGAATTGCATGGCCTAACTTATTAGTCATTAGTGGAGGTTTTCCTCATAATCTCACCTGTAATTAATTTCTTAACAAAGTGGTGTCATCCAAAAATTTTTGACAAATTACCATTTCATTACCAGTTAATTACCTGGTGATTTACAAACTTATATCTGATTTCTTACCATCCTAATCCAGTCAGAACAACACTGGGCTTTGCTGAATTTGATGCTAATGGTCGAGTTTCTCATTGTTATTCCAGCTATACTTTCTATGTGATTACCTCCTTATTATCAGTATTGTGACCCAATAATTCCCCCACAATTACATCTCATTACCAGGTACATATCTGGTGATTAGCGGACTGTAAAAGGAAGGGTTACCAAAAATTAAATATCCTGCATCCCTACTGTTAATGTTATGTGGCGAAATGTAAAGTCCAGTTATTGTCTGACTTTGTTTTTGCCCAAAAAGTTTGATTAGAAATCAGGCCAGGTCATTAGTTTCAAATGAATGCCATGTTAAACAGTTGGATGATGATGAGTGCATGCTCGTTGTTAATAGTGTTAACAATGTTAATATGTGTTTACTCAATAATTGTACTTACTAATTAAAAAGGAAGTTTGGAAAGACAGCAGTAAATTCATCTTCTTTTAAATCAAAATTCAGATCAATATACCAATATGAATCACGGTATTGCCCTGAAATCCAAAGACTAACCAGGCTGCTGTGATTTAAGCTTATGCTTTAGTCATCTCTTTCAAATGTTATTTCTCAGGCTCAGATTTTCATAGTAGCACAGTATTTTGGATCCAGCGAAGTCAATAATATGTTTCATCCCACAACAACAAACTTGTGATTGGAATCAAAACAGAGAGGGCCCATACCTTCTCCCCATAGCCCCGGTCTTTGGTCATCATTTCCCTGAGAGTCTGCAACACTTTGATGCACAAACGCTCCTCATTCTCTTCCAGCAACTGCTTGGTGTGTTTGATCAGTCTAGGCAGGAGTGGGGACACAAAAGGAAGTCAATTAATTTTAGACATTGCTGAACCTTTTGCATTGAAAAATAACCGTGTGACAATTCAATGTTTCCCACAAGAAAATCTCCAGTGACAGTGGTGCACTGTAGGTGATGCGTGGGAGGGTGGGGTATGTTTTATTCACCCCAATAAAAGTAAGCTCTCCTTTAGTCAAGCACTTTTCCTTGCACATATCAAACATCACACTACTGAGAAATATGGCACACTTTCAACACATTCACTGAGACAGCAGGGATTAAATGTTTCTAATACTGGATGCACTGCTGTGCATGAATGTTCAAATACAAAGAATGGCCTCTGCTTAGGATGATCTGCCTGGGAGTGTTATACATAGCTCAAAAAGTCATTCTAACCATTAAATCTATACTCTTACGGGGTTTCTTCTACAATGCTAGATAAGAAAGCAATGTATGATTCACAGGCCATCACCAAAACAACATTAGTTTCTACAATTATTCATTGGAGTTTATTCTATTACCACAAATTCTGGCCTTCCTTCCTTGCAACAAGAGCTAAACACATTTTTAGTCAAATTTTACTCAAGTACAAGTAGCTCTCCATGGATCTACTTAGATCATAGCTAAAGGTACTCACACTTGCTGTGTCCTGCTAAAAGGACATCAGCTGGGAAGCAGTGAGTCAGTCAGTTATTTGTTTCAGCATTAAAGCATAGACTATTATTCTAAACCAGATCTCGAAAAATCATCCACACCTTCATGTTCTCAGGACTAGATTACTGTAACTCTCTTCTCCACAGAAAAACAAAAATCTCTTTCTCACCTCCAACTAGATCAGAATGCAGCAGCTTGGCCTGTAACTTAGTTGAATAGACGACATCACATTAGCCCAGTTTTAGCTTCCTGTCAGTTTTAGAATCAATTTTAAGATTTAACTCATCACTTTTAAAGTCCTCATGGGCCTATTTCAGAGTTATTGATGTCATGTGAGCCAGCCCGCAGCCTCAGAGCCTCAGACAAGGGCTTCCTGGTCATTTCAACTTGAAGGCTCAAAACTAAAGGTGATTGAGCTTCTCCATCAGAGCTTCACGACTGTGAAATACGGCGTGCAAAAACAGTCAGTTCTTTTAAGTCACTTTTAAAAACTCACTTTTCAGGAATTGCTTTTATGTTATGTCATCTTTATTATAATACTTTCAGACTTTTATCTGTCTCTTAAAATTTCACCTGCTACTACTCCTCTGCTGTTGACTTCTTCTTGTATGTTATTTTTAACATACTAAAGTTAGTACGTACTTTTAAATCCCATTTTGGATTGTTTAACTTTCTGGCTACTGATCTCTGTTTATCTTGTGTTGTATTTCTTCATTTTTTTAGGTTACCGTTTAGGCTCTTTTATTGTTTTAACCCCTCTTTATGTCTATAGTTTTATTTTATTATTATTATTATTATTTTATTGTCTTCATCTTTTATTTGGGTCCTCATGGTCTCACTTTATGTTGCAGCATTCTTGTGTTTTCTGGGTTCTTATGGCAAATGATCGAGCCTTTGATTTGTTGGCCTGGAGTCAATGAAGATCGTGCCGGATTGTGCCCTCTTCGGGGTGTAGCCCACATTGAGTCATTACTCCCTCTTGGTGCGTTGTTGTGTCATGGGGAAGGCGTGGGCTGATGCAACCACAGAGTGTCATTTTCCCTGATTTATATTAGTGATACCAGTAAAAAATAATCTTCATCAGCACGCTGTACCTGATGGAATAAATGTCAGCTATAGCTGTTTTCTCTTAAAGAGACAGTATCAAATCACGAAAAATGTAATTGGAAATGCATCAACATTTCAACACTGTTCCAAAATGTGACAAACCAAGCAGACATAATCTTTCTGATCAATTAGGTATTTAAAATTAAACCAGCGTTATTTCCATTTGTACTGTTTGAGTATTGACAAAATTAACCTCTCAAAAAATACAAGTACACATAAAAGTCACAGTAATTTGAGTAAATGTAACAAGCTACTTTCCACCCTTGCATTACACAAACGAAATACTCATTGTATACAACTGAAAAAATCGAAACAAGAACAAGAGAATGAGCTGCCGATATAGGCCAGCCTTACATTTGCATTTTAATAGACTTGTCCCATCTTATGTTAGAGTAATAGAATAAACTACAACTTATTTCTTCTAAATATGTTAAATTAAAAGGGAAAAGTCCTGTACTGAGCCTGATTCCTCCTCCAAACCACTGTTAGGATGAAGTCCAAAACCTTTCCTTCTATCTGTGTTGACTAGTTCTTACACGTTTGTTTTTTTACTGTGTGTCTGGTCAAGATTGGTGGGTAGAATAAAAAAAAAACATGTTAAGAAAAAGGTATAACAAATGTTTTTATATCAATATAAAACAAGTGCTGTTAAAGTAAATAGAAATTCAGATTCAATTGTTCTGTAATGTGTGTATTGGACACTTCAGACTTACTTTGATATGAACCCGCCACTTTCACATTTCTTGCGAGCGTCAGTGTTCTCAGGGAAGAGCAGCTCTGGACGATGCAGGACATCCACAAGAACTGAGAGCTCTGCTTGGACAAGCGGCCTCAGACGGTCCTCCAGGGCTGACACTATATCCTGTTAAATATGGTGACATTTAACCAGTCATTACATGACATCTTAAAAAACATATGTCAAGAAAGATTTCCTAAAGTGCGGACCAGGTCGAGGATAAGAATCATTAAACGTGTGCATTTGTTGTGTGTCAAAAAAAATGAGGAGCACTAAATTTAATAAATGTAATAAATAACCATTTAAATGCATTAACTTTGATTTTAAAAAGGAACATTTTTTTTATATCTGCCATAGAGTGGTGCAGGAATGACATATTTCAGTAGGTCAACACAGAAGTTATCACGCTGGTTGCCATGACTGTAAGTCCACTAAAAGCCTGAAAGGGATTTTTTTACTGTGTTTGGGATCATTGCTGATACAAGCTCTAATGTGGACAAAAAAGTATTAAACTTACATGGTCTACACTTTGTGATAATCTTAACAAACAAACCAACTTTCACAATTTTTTAAAACTAAAACATAATCCGCGAGAGTAAAGTAGTAAAAAGCTACTAATGAACTACAACGTGGCAGTTCAACTTTGAAGCAAGCACAAATTTCCAATGTGTAACATCTTGCTGTTACCTCCTGTTTGAAAGTGTCCTTATTATTGAATGACACGATCAAGTTGGATTTCATGGCTTTGGCAGAAGTGTATCAATAACTGACTATTAAAAAACAATCGGAAATGCTTGCTGTCGGGTCTCTGGCCATTTGTAGTCCTTGTTAGCAGTTATTTAGCAACCATCATTTTTAAACGCACAACAGGCCTTTACAATTGAAAAGCAGGCAACACAAGATGCATTTTATTATTTCCCATCAAACATTAAATTCTCATGTGCTTGTGTTCACCACGATCCTTATTTCAGGTATTTATCTGAAACCGGTATTCTAAATCTCATTTACTCTGGAGGGTTGGGAACCAGGCAGTGCTAAATGCTAACTTGCTTCCACGCTTTTGGACTCATTCCTGCACCACTCCATTTCCTACAATTAATCATTCATTTTACACAAGTAAAATAAATCATATCAAAATTAAAATGCAACAAAACAATCAACACTTTTTTTTTTTTTTAACCTTTATTTAACCGGGTTTGTTCCATTGAGATCAACAGATCACTTTTTTAAGGGAGACCTGACAAAGAATGGAATTAATTAAAAACTAATTTTTCAGCATTCACCTGTAGTCTTTCAATAATGTTCCTGTAGTCTTTGCAGGTAGTCAGTCCAGAGTCCCTCCTCGACGTGTTCTTTGCAGAGAGTCTCCAGCTGAGGATGCTCTTCTGCACAACGTTATTGGACTTTACAAACAAGTTGTTCACTTGACTGTCCAAGTCCACTGGAATGGCAATGGCTCTGCTTTTTGCTACATAGAGGCAAGAACGTAAATGCTAGAGTGTATTTTTATCTGAACTCAAACATGATTTACAACATACAAACAGATTTGGGGTTAGTGTTGGCTATGTGACTCACCAACATCTGAGAGCACTTTAATGCAAGCCTCCACTGAGGCCTTCTGAACAGGGTTAAGCCAGTTACAGTGGTACACCCTGAAAACCCCCTGAAGCAGCTGCACGAATACCGGCTGACGAGTCTGTAAGACATCAGGAAGTCAAATTGTTAAAAAAAACAAGAAAAGAAAAAAGAGTTACCACTACCAATAACCAGTCTCAAAGTCTAAGATACAACTGTGGTCCCTGCATCAGTTGAACTCAAAACTCAAGCAGAGCAAGACATGTTTCTGTGGGAATACTACAGCACCTATGAAGGGTCTACAGGTCCTTTTGTGATGGATCAGCTGAACAAATGCAGTTCCAACACATCACACAAAAAACTTTTTGACTCAGGGAACAACTGATATCTACCACTGTAATAAAAGAGCTGGCTGACAAGCAAGATCTGGGGGTGTACCATGAAGCAAGAGAAGCCGTAAATCTGAAAGTCAGAGATTACGATGTGATCAAGGTGGCTAGATCAACAAAGAACCTTAAACCTAAACCATGAACTGATCTTAACTGGTTTTTATTCAGGTTTATGGGTTAATATCAGTAATAATGTGCCATTATTTTGTTAAAATTCTATCAGGTAATATTGTCAGGGGTTAACTGATAATCAGTTTTAGGAGTTAGCAGCCACACAGTCTCTCTTGTTTTATATCTCTGGTTGAACATCCATCATGTCATTACAGTCTATAATCTTCATGGTAAACAAATAAAAAAATATATTACATTAGCTTATTTTTTAAACTGAGATATTGCTCACTCTCCTAACCCTGGACGGGTCTCTATCTGAGACCCACTTTGGTCCCTTAAAGCCTTTTGTATCATATTTGAAACATACTTTTATGATACCTCTACCTTATCAATAGGATCAACAAATTACTAAAAAAAAACATCTGAATACAATCAGATTAATGGTAAAAATATCCTCAAGTGGATTATCAGTTGCCAAAAACACCTACTGTATCAAATGAGATACAAAAATATATATGTAAAATTTTATGGAGATTTTGATTTTTTTGGATTTCAGTAGAAAGTAAAATAAACATTTCAGCTCCAAAAAAAATAGAATTTTCAGGCTTTAAAGGATTAACTATTGTAATGTTATATGGTTTGTTATATCAACTAGTTATCCAGAGAAATGTTTACATCTTACAAAAGAAACTTACATGAGTCATTTCATGATCCAAGATAAACGCTTCCTTTGATTCTCTTTTTCATGATTACAAACTTCAGTAGCTCACTAGCTGTAACACCCTCCATAATACCTGTGTGATGTATATTACAGTGTACAAACTTTACAATAGACTTTGTGATCATCTCTCAATATTTCTCCTTCTTGTGCTCCAAAGAAACGCAAAGTAAAACGAATAAGCTTCAGTGTGACTTGGTGAGATCCACAGTTCTTGAATAAGCTTGAAAGCACCATGAAAACATCAGCATCTCTGTCAAGCTTTAAAAGAGGCCTGAAAAGCTGCTGCTTAAATGTATTCTTAAAACTCTGTGGCTGAGGATTTGAAAATAAAGTCCAAATTGCATTACAAAGGAAATATGCATGTGTTACTGTATATTTGCATATGGTGGGGTAGTTCAGTAACTTAAAAGATCTTTGATTTTTTTAGGCTAATACTTGGTTGTAGGTTATAAAATTATTTGTAATTTTTTGATTGTGTTTAATATTTGATATCAGGGCCCTAGTTATAGCTCTGGCTAGCTTTGGGAGAGTTCCCTTTTCACTAATGACTATTTCATGAGAAATTATGATTCCATGTACCCGTTTTTGTGAATAAACAAACTGATTGATTTGTTGATTGAATCTAAAGAAACAAGCCTTTTTCACATCATATATCTTAAGAAGTCTGTTAAATATGGCTGCTTCTATGAAACACTGATATAAAATGTATTTCAGCCTTAGTATCACCATATTTTTAAATCCCTACAATATATAAACATTTTAATCATATTTGGCTTTATTTACAGGTATTTTCCATTGGAGGAAGCCTCAGACTTAATAATCTGTCATGTTTTTACAACTTAAGTCATGTGCATTTTTGTACTCTCCTTCTATGCTGTGGCAGCAGTGGTGTTTTACCCCCAGGCCCATCCACAGAAACGACTGGGCCCCTAAGAGGTCAAGTAAATGGGCCCTCCTTTTATGACATTGAATATCACTTGGGGTTGATCTGCACACCCCATGTATAGGCTGTAGTCCTTGAAATAGCTAGCCCAATTTAAATGAAGCCTGTGGCTCCTTTATCCCATGTCATTTCAGACTATATACTATCAGTATGTGATTTGTTGGTTATGCTGGATAAGTGCTTGAAATCATCATCTTCCCGGTGGCTTTGGAGCTGAGAAAATAATCAAAACTTAAATAAAATAAAACTAAAAAAAATGTTGCAGGCCTTATGGCTGAGCAAACAAAACATTCCTGTTTTAACTGCTTTCAGGAGGAGGAACTTTACACTTTCAAACAGGCCTAGACAGAAGCAATGCTAAGTATTTATGTATAATAAAACAGGAAATCATGGTCTAAATTTGGGATAAATCTTGTCTTTACAAACCTTTTTGGGCCCCTACATCATTTTGGGACCCAGAAAGCTTTCCTTTTTATCCCCCTGTTTGCCACAGTAATTTTTTCTATTCATCTTCTCTTCTCTATTTAATCTGAAGAAGCACTAAATAGCCAAAGCAGAAATCCTGATTTAACAAAAAAAGTTCAGAACCAGCTTTATGGTACAATAATATCTCTAACTGGAGCATCAAGCTCACTCAGAGAAAGCCTTGCCATGCTGAGCTTGCTTCGTGGTTTATCCCCAGCAGACACAGCCCTAGAGTAACATAGATACCTCAGTTATCTTTCCAAAAATGGTTGCCTGTTGTGAGAAAAGAGGGTCATGATGTCATCATTAATTAAAAGGCCTTCGCATGGAGGATTCTCAGTATGTTCAAGGGTTTACATAACAGTGAGATGAGCTATTTCTACTGGGGCGTGTTTGTAACAAAAAATCTCCACATGTAAACAGGATTCACATGATCAGATGTGCACAACACACACCAAAAAGTCACTGTGTTGGGAATTTCACAAACTATAGAGGGGAGTGCCTGTGATTAATTGGGAGGGTCCTGGGAGACAGGGCTTTGCTACATTAGTATCTACGAAACAAAGAGACCATGATGCTTGTATGCATCATCTACACTGTATCCTTGCAGATCCTTGTGCAACACACCCACAGACTGGAAACAACAGTCTGTCTGCTGACTAAGCTATTAAAATGTGACAACCCACACAGAACAGATTCGTTGAAAAATTCAGAGAAGGCTGGTGTGCTGCACAGGGTTTGGAAAACAGTTGTGGGGGAGTCAAAAATACTTACATACATGTGACGTGCCATCTTTAAGAGGAAAGAATAAGGTTTTATTGTCTGTAGGTGTAGGGGTTTTCTCTGCATTTAACTAAACTTAAGTGAATTTATAGATATTAAAAATGAACTGGAAGACTGCTTCAAATATGTATTGTGAAAGCTTCATTTCTCAGTCGACATTACCTGCAGGCTTGTGCTCTGGTCAGAGAAAGGAGAGCTAAAAAAACATGTGACAATGCTCATGACTGTCTCAGTTACATAACGCTCCAGCGTGGTATCCGCATGCTTCCTGTCACTGGTATTGTTGCACACCTAGGTAAGGACAGAAAAGATATTAGCATGACGCACAGCCACTGGATCACACTTCCTGCATGTGGATGACAGGTAACATATGCTCACTTCATGCTGTGTTGACATAACCATCAAACCCCCATGATATAACATAAAACAGGAAGGGCATTCTCTATCTATTGATCCTTGTTTCTGTCTCAAATAGGCACATTTCCAACTTCGGACAACAAATACTTAGAAGCTTACCCGACAAATGTCCACTAGAAAGTTCTCAAAGAGCTTCCACATGTGGTTAGAGGTGTAAATCTCCTTCATCTCCACCTCTGTATCCACATAGCAGTGGTTCAAGAAATTGATGTAGGCAATCTTCACCTAGTAGAATCCAAATCAAGGAACAGTATCAGCATCAGGGGGAGTGCACGGACAGCAAATATCTCATAAGCTACAGTGAACATACACATCTATCACACAGCATGGATGTAAGTTGTTTTAGTCCCTTAGAAGTTTTCCTGCTCAGTTTTGCTGCACCTAAAATCTAAGGGCTGCTAGATCATGGCAAAAGTCACAATTATGACAGTGTTGCTATTGAGATTGCAATACTGTGGTGCAGGGATGATGTATTTCTGTAGGCCAGCACTGAAGTTAGCATCGCGCTGGTTCCCTCAACCAAAAGCCTACCAAAAGCCAATAAGATTTTTCACTGTGTTTCGGATAATTGCTGCTAATAAGCTCTGTGGGGATTAATAAATAATGAAACTTAAATGGTCTGCTCTTTGTGATAATCTTAACAACTGAACCTACTTGTCAAGATCTTTAAAGCTTAAACATAATCAGGGATGTGAAAAGTTAGCTATCATGAAACTACAACATGGCAGTTCGTCTCAGAAGCAACAACAATATTTCCAATGTATAAAGTCTTTCTGTAACCTCTTCTTTTAGAGTTTGCTCTTAATTGAACAACCTTATCAAGTTAGACCTCATGACTGTGGCAGTACTGTATTAATAACTGATTATTAAAAACTATCAGAACTGCTTGCCATCGAGTCTCTGGCCATTTTTGTAGTCCTTGTTAGCAGTTAGTTAGCGACCATCGTTTTAAACACACAACAACAGTTTCGAATTCAAAAGCAGGTAACATCGGACGTATTTTATTTTTTCCCATCAAACATTGAAATCTCACCTGAGTGTTCACCATGAACCTTATTTCAGGCATTTATCTGAATCTGGTATTCAAAATCCCATCTACTCTGGGAGGTACGGAACCAGGAAGTGCTAAATGCTAACTCACTTCTGCGTTTTTGGACTCTTTTGGGCTCTTTTTCTCTAACATGATTACTCTGTGATTTTATGAAATTGCTTCACATGTTTATATCACAACCACGCTGCCATTTCAAGTTGTAATATTTATGCCACTGTAAAGATCCAGTGGTGGAGAGCAGCACTACGTATATGTGTGACTACTTTTGTGTATACGTAAAACACTCTGCATGCCCCACTCTCTTGCTCCCCCAACTTGAACTCTATCGACCAACTATCTTGTCCTTAAGAAGTTAACAGGTGCATTGACAACAGAGATTTATTGCATTATTTTTGTGTAAAAGCACTGTGAGAAATACTCAAATTTCTGGACAAACAAATGTGTTAAACATTACCACACTTAAACACAAAAAAATCCATTACATAAAAATAAAAATTAAGAGAAATCTACAACAATATCATTATAAAAAATCAGTGAAAATTAACTGACATTCCCTGTGAAGTTTTTTCAATGTACAACGGTGTTTCTACAAATTTCCCACGGTAAAACTGAAGCACTTTCGAGCACCTAAAACGCAGGATTTTGTTTTTATTTGTATTCCTAACTTTTAGTGTTTAAAATTTTGGATAAGCTCAGATTTCTTTCAGTAACTGATTGATATATTTTTACAGCAAGATTGAGCTCAGTATTCCACTTTAACTAGCTTTTCATTATCTATTCTAACAGAGTCAATTTTGCAGTTTGAATTGTTAAAGATTAAGGTAGCTGATTTTATCAAAGTCCTTTCATAAGTGTTTAGTGTTAACAGAAAAAATGAATTCTTGAATTAGAACCTCGAGTGTTTGACATGCTGATCATGAAAAAGCTTGAACAACATGAAAAAAAATAAAGTCTACAGCTCACCTCTCTTGTCCTTAGGAATCTAATTTTTTAGCTTCACTTGGAGCATCTGATGAGTTCACTATAACCATATTATAATAGATGATAATAGTGTTTAATGTGTTATAAATTGATTAACATGTTCTTTTCAAGAGTAAAAGTCTCAATAAATGTTAATCATCTTAAAAAACATTCAATTACCTGCAGATATTTTAATTAACACCTAACCTCATTAATGTTTATGAAATGCTTTACAGTGTGTCAGATTTATTGTTATGTTACAAATATATATATCGCTAAAAGCAAATGATCACACACTGTAAGTATGTTTATAACTCATCACAAACACTGTTATTATAATGACCTATAATTACTTTTATAAAGCATCATATATGACCACAAGTGCTTATAACTATAATTACACAGAATAAGTGCAGTAGAATTCATAATAATACCATATAAACATGAATTTAATGTGTTTATAATGCATTTTAAAGAGGTGCTTCATAAAAAATGCCAACAAAAAGTCACTTTTAATCACTTGTTTCCAAAAATATTAATTACCCATCATAAATAGTGTTACATGCTTTAACTTTAGTTCTACTTGATACACCTTTGAATGTATTACTTGTTTTCATATCAATTATTTCAAGAGAATCTCTGCTTTGATTATTGACTTTTCCTGTACAAAACTGCTGCATTTATTATCTTTCATTTGTACCTCTATCTTATTAAAGTACTGTGTGTTGAGGAAAAGTTAAAAAAGTTAAACAGTCTAAAAAGTCGTACTGTATCGTTTTGTCAACGTAGTTTTTGGGTAGTTTTAACCTATAAGTGGGTTGATAACAAGGCTTTCAATGGCACCATGTACTGCTGTGTAATGGCTAGTGTCCGACCCTGTATATCTCCCCAGAGGGACAAAGCTCACCAGTTCCTTTATTGGCAATTTAGAAGTGCCTTTGGCTTCCAGCAACCCCACTTAAAACCCCGAACTAACCCTTTAACATTGGATAACACTTCAAAAGAATGAAACACATAAAATTCAGTGCTCAAACCTCAGGGATACAGTCTTCATGTGTGACGACCCGAACAATGTCATCCAGAGGCAGCAGGGAATTGCACTTGATCTCAGTGTAGACATTCTTGCCCTCAGTGCACACGGCCAGCAGCTCCACCAGGTGGATGTGGTACATCAGGTGGCTGTTTTCATCCATGCGATCTCGCTCTGAACGCATCATCTGGACTAGGGTCTGGAACGAGGCGCGATCGTTGTAAAAGACCAGGACATCCTCCCCAGAGTTCACGAGCTGAGTGGAAGAGAGTCCAAGAAGAGGGAACAGTTTTTTGTTATTACAGTAGCAACATAAACCTCCTAAGTTGAGCTTTTTTATTAAAATTACCCCAAATCATATCTGTCTTCTATATTTAATCACCATATACCTTACCATAGATGATATCATAACCAACCTCAGCCATGACGATGTCCTGACACTTCTTGATGAACTTGTTTTCAGCCTTTACGATGGTTTGAAGGAACTTGAGATACTGGACATGTCTACCATGACTCTCGGTACAGTGAACAAAGTGCTGAACAACTCTCTCATTGATCTCACTGCACAGCTGGAAGTTATTCATGAAGATGTGCTGCATCGTGACCGCCTCAAGGATCTGAGAGGGTGGAAAAGGAATTGACCAAACTGTCATCCATAAGCTTAGAACTGCTTAAATGTGTTTTCCATGTGTTTTTACAACCAACTCAAGAGGAGACCTAAACAGAGATTTTAGCACAACTCACCCCTGGGTTGAGGAACAGGTTGATATGTTTGTGGAGAAGAGCCTGGTTCTGCTGATTCCCTGCACAAAAATTCTGCAGGAACTCGTGAGCTAGTTTCATGATCTCCTGCATTCGGACATCCTCTCCCTAGTGCAGAGGAAGAGAGCCATTTACTTTAAGTCAAGGGTAAACTTTAATGTTTGAAGATATACAAGTTTTTATTGGTTTGAATTGTATATAATACTGAATAGAAAAGCAGCACCTTCTCATAGGGGATCTGAAGGAGCTCCAGAACCACACTGTGGGCTCCCATATTCCTCAAAAGCCTCTGCTGCTGTTTCTTACTCTTCCTCCCGGAGCTGCCCTCCTGAACGCAGAGCTTACTGAGACGGATTAAGATCTGTGCATTCACAAACACACACGCAGAAGGATCTTAGTTAACAGGATCGAATCACAAACATAATTCCAGAATATGATAAAGAAAAGATCACACCTCTTTTACAACTCTGTAGTTGTAGCTGCTGGTGCTTTCTGTTTTCTTCTTGTCTGAACCATGCGAGTCACCCTGTAATAAAAGCTTTAGTGAGGTGACTGGGTCTCATATAGCATTCGTGTTCATAAATATTTGACTCTTCTAAAACAATTCAATAAATGTTTGTGTTTCACTGTGCCTTCTTTTTGTTGTCAGACTCAGATGGTCCGTCTCCATCCATCCCATCTTCTCCCTGCCTCTTGTAAACCCACAGTTCAGATTTCTCCACAATAGAGCGCAGTTGATCCAGATCGGACTTGATCTGCTTGTAGTTATCTACATCCTGACTGGTCACCAGAAGCTGGACCTGAGGATGACAGAACACCAGCTTCATACAATACCAGACATGCTTTAGTTTCTAAAATAATTGTCTTAAACTTGTGTGACAGCTTTCATCCTAACTGTTTTAAAGAGGCGATGTCGTACTTCTTCTGGTTTTATATGGCATTTTTGTGTTTTCTGTCACTTACATGAATGAGTACTTCTACGAGAAAGACAAAACAAACCACAGCATCGAGACTCCTTTTTGTCTTTCTGTAAACAACTCCAGTAGCTTTTGGTGTTTCTGGCCCTATGGGTTAGGGGTCTTTTGTGTTTTTTGGACTGTGTTGGGGGGCCTGGGTCTGGATTGTTTGTGCCCTCTTTTTAGGTGTTAGGTTCTCCTCTTAAAAATGTTTCATTTTCATTACACCGTTGGTCTGAGAGACAGCAGAGGTCCTCGTGCTCTCTCTCAGTTAGGTTCTTAAAGTGCCTGAGTTTATTATGCCATTTGTATGTGTTTGTGAGGTTCTCCGATTTAAATAGTGCTTTTTTTCTGATTAGTTCCTTTATTAAAATGCTATTCAAATAATTTTATTATTATTATGATCAATAGTAGTTGGAGTACTAGTAGTAGCTGCTTGAAATGGCAAATGGTTACATCAGTGATTTGAGCCTGTTGGCTCTGGGTTGCAATGCCAGGGCAGAGAAAAGTCTGTATTCAACACTACCTACTACAAAAAGGTGCTGGCTGTAGAAAAAATGCAACTGACCAAGTCTCACAGACCGGTTTAACCAATCAGGGCAGACTAGGCCCTCATGGAAAAGGGCCTTAAAGTGACAGGAGCTCCAGTAGAGTATCTCAGACAGAGTGAGAACAGAGGCAGATCAGGGTTATTCTGTATGTGAAAAGTAGTGGGTTTTTTGAATATAAGCAAATTGCAAACACATACAGTGCTTAATGAATTTATTAGACCATCACCCAATGTAAGGTTTATGCCACTGCAGCCCTAAATTAACAGCATTGGTAATTACCAAAATCATTGATATGTTTCTGTTATGGTAATAGACCAGTATGCAGAAGTTCTTTCACTGAAATGATATTTTTAATGCTAAAATGTAATTATTATTTTTGTCCATGAAGTCTCAAATTTACTGTTTTACCAAAAAAAAAAAAAAAAAAACAGAAAAATTGTAAAGCACATTTTTATTTCTTTATTAAGATGTCATATTAAATCTATTTACTTGCATACCTTAAAAGAAAATTAGTTTTAGTGGTTGAGTGTTATACTTGATCAGTTCTCAGAAAAGCCTGGTAAGCCGGCTCAAATTTGTCTATAAAAACGTTAAATCAGTTTGAAATTCCCAATTTCTGTTCAAAATGCTAAAACATCAAGAGCTCACTGAAAATGAAAGAGTCCACACTTCATGATGCTGATTGGTTTTCTCGTTTTAATTTTAATCTAAATAATTTTAATGATCTTCTATTTTTCCTTTAACTTTATCATATTTTCTGTTATGATTAACTATTTCCTCATTTATTTTAAATAAATGTATTTCTTTTTAACCAATACCTTGGCAATAATACCCCTTAACGTTCATGCCAATAAAGCTTTCTGAACTGATTCGATTGTGAACATACACATCTTGCAGTCAATTACAATGTATGAGCCAGAGTTAAGACAATATATGACCATTTAAAGTGTAACAGTGATTAAACCTACTTGTTTAAAGGCCATGAGGACTTCCTGCCTCTGACTGAAGTGTCTGAAGAGCAAGTGAAGTGCTCCAGACACAAGAGGAGGGTAATCGTGCATTGTTAAGTGCAGAAGGACCCTTAGAAAGGTACGACCACCGTGGTCATCCAGGTCTAGTGGAGTGTTCTCCTCACTGAATTTAATGGGACACAAAGCAAATTAACATGGCAAAAAAGCATTTTTTTGTGTTATTCTGCCTCAAATAGCTTACAATAGATGGACAATGCAGATTTATTACCTTCCTCCGAAGATTCCTTCAGCCTGTTCTTCAATGTTCTCAAAGTTCAGGTTTCCTGCAACATTTGAAACAAATGTGCAAACTAAACATTTGAAACAAACTAAATATGTGATATAGCATCGTCAGACTTAAAAAAGGTCTTTCAAAATAATCTGCTGTATCACACCTGGCATCTGACTGGTAACATTATTGGATCCGTTCTGACTGGCGTTGATGTCTCCTTGTGGGTTGTTCTCATCAAACTCACTTTTAAATATACAAAGCAGGCAGGAGATCCTATAGTCGAGCCGTACATTCAATATGAACTGTGGAAAAGAGGGTAAGTAGAGTAAGAACAAAATAATCTCAAGTTAGCGCCAAGGAAACAACCAGTTTAGTGATTTCATACCTGAAGAATCTCAATGACTTTGAGCTTGGTGTCCATGACCATGATGTCCTCTCTCTCTGGTTCTGTCTGTGTTTTGACCACGTCTCCTTCTGGCTGATGAGTTGGTGTGGTGGGCAACAGTCCCCCTCCTCTCAGCACTACTTGGGTCATCAACTCCCCGACCCCATGAATGGACTTCATTACATTACTGCCAGCTTTAGTTGATGGAGAAACACAAGAAATAGAAATATAATCCCTTTAACATTATCTCAGATCTTATTGAATTACTTAAAAAAGCAGCTTTTCTGGAGAGACCATGAAACATTCGACTGTACTTAGGCTGGCAAGGGATACATAATCAGATTTTTACTCATTTCCATTATGCCAGTGTTCCTGATGCCACAATTATCAATATATTTTATGTAAAAGCATGTTCTTAAGCAAACAAAAAAAAAACACATGGTCTACAGTACTACAGCATTTTCTCCACGTTTCTCTTATTGTATGAGTCTACTTGTTATAGAAATGGACAAAACAAAAGAAACACCTAGGGATGTACAATATTATCAGCACGATATCAGTATCAGCAGGCATAAGATTAAAAAGGGGAATATCCGTTTGCCAAATAGCAATTTGGGTGATTTCAGGGGCTGACCTTTAAAATAATCACATTTAAATAGAAAAAAATAAGTCTTCATTCATCTCTTCATCATGTGGCCAAAAATAAAGTTTACTGAGAATGGATTTAGAAATAATGCTGAAATCATTAGTAATGACTCCCAAATGGTTGAGAACCACTGCTGTACAGTAAGAGTCTTCCCTGCTGTGTAGCCAAAACAAATCCTGCCTTGCATCTGAATGTGTACCTTTGTTCTCCTCTCCCTTCTCGATCTTATTGATGGGGTAAATGGTGCTGACATGGACGCAGTCTAAAATGTTCAGTAGAATCTTCGTCAGTCGAAGCAAGTCACTGAAGTTGTAGAAACCAAAGTATATGAGGTTCCTGGCCAGGTTCACTACCTGTGGAACAGAAAACCAAAGACATTATTTACAGTTTCACTAAACCAATGTGACTTCTCATCTCTTATCACCAGCTTCAAAGGAGGAGTTACCTCAAAGGTAAGCTTGTTTTTCTCCTTGTCAGAGAAGGGAATGTTTTGTGACACCACCTCTCTCAGGTAGTTCTCCACAAAATCCATCGTGAGGCAGAACCGCTCCTTGATCTCGTCTCTGGTGGTTCCATCGTTGTCATAGCTAGGTAATACAAGGTAAAATGTTGTTCAGAAATGTCGTTTTCTTCAGTATAAAAGCACAAGTCCATTTAAAGATTAAACTTACTCATCAATAGCAATCTTTGAAGGAATCTCAGACCACAGACGGGCATATTTGACCGGTGTGACCTGCTCCTGAGGGTCTCGGTCCACATGCATGTGCAGCATTAAGCGGCAGAAGGATGCCCTCAAGTCAAAAGGAAGGTCCTCATCAGACATGCAGCGCAAGATCAAGTCCACATCCAGTTGACCTGAGATTTTATTGATGGCAAGGTATTGACGGTCCAGACACATCCTTGCAAAAAGGTTTAGCTGACACCTATGAGGAAACATAAGGTCTATTTTAACGTCTGTTATCTATTTTAATGTCTTTTTGATATTCCTAATGCTATACTGTGTATAAGAGCAACTGAAACAACAGAATTTCCACTTGGGGATTAATAAAGCT
Source organism: Cetoscarus ocellatus (assembly GCA_037902135.1). Taxonomy (NCBI): domain Eukaryota; kingdom Metazoa; phylum Chordata; class Actinopteri; order Labriformes; family Labridae; genus Cetoscarus; species Cetoscarus ocellatus. The sequence goes on from JBAMNC010000575.1 coordinate 354,072, forward strand.
CTGGTTCTGATTAACAACATCAGAAGCAAAGAAGATCGAACTTTGTGGGACATGGGGCCCTTGACATTTTTATTTTGTTTACGCAACAGCATATCTGCTTTTCAGTCACTGCCATCAGTGACATAGTACCTGTAGTAGCTGATCACCTCCTGGTCATCCTTCTGGCCCTCCTTTGCATCCTGAGCCAACTCACGGATACTCTTACTGCGGATCTCTTTACAGTTGTCTTTCCAAAACAGCCAGACCTCCTCTTCATCCTCTGCCTCCAATGGACTCTCGCCATTTGCAGGGGTCTCGATCTCAAACCTCGACAGGACCAATCTGATAAACCACATAAATATCATCATCTAAGACCAGCTGCAGTTTTGCAGACATCATCATTAAATAAAACATGAAGCTCACTTGGTTTCGATGAGGATGTCAGCATTGGCAGGGTCCAAGACGGCATTGCAGATGAGCTCCTGTGTGACAGGGATGGACTTTTGCATGGACACACAGAGATCTGAGAGGTAGTCCAGAAATCTGGGTACAGAGTGCAAGATAGTCAACTTTTCATTAATTTTGTACAAACCAGCAGGATGCACATTATATTTACAGCAAATTATTCATTGTGCTGCAGACAAAATAACAAAAAAAAACCACAAAAATGTGTTTTTACTCACAACTATGTAAAAAGTTAACACCGAGAGGCTCTTCCTAAATCTTGGATCAAATGTTGCATATAATTTAAAGCACTTCTGAGTGATGTCGATAAACTTTTAAACAAGAGACTTAGCAAGAAAAAGTTTTTTATACTGACAAAGCAAATTTTTCATTAAAATACCATCATGTGTCTTCTGATTTTATCATCTATGGTTATTGCATATGAAGGAACTGATCAAAAAACAAGACGTCAGATCTTGAGCTGAGAAAAAAAGATTTGGTAAAATGCTTATTGACCACAAGATAATCTATTTTAAATATGAAGTCAATCATTTAATTTCATTCAAGGTGCAATTCTAAATGTGGCTTCTTCAAAAACTGGTGCATTGTTTTCGTCATTTTTATGAGCATGGTGACACTGTGCAACAGGCTCCAAATATAAATGAGTGTGACAAAAAACTTATGAAGATATCAAATGTTTTCCAGTTATTTTCCTTTTTGTCTTTTCGAAAGCCAGAACAGCGAGTTGTAAAACATGGGTTTTGGGGTGATTTGTTTGAGGTGGATGAGTGCTGCCTTGCTCAAGGTCTTGCCACAGCGGTATCCAAGAGGAGAATTAACAGCTCCTCAGCTGAACTCCCACTTCTTGGCTAAGAAGATCTCTATAGTTAGTTGTCATTCAGCTAAAAATATTAAAAATCATTTCAACCCTGTTCTTGGACTACTCTATCTGACACTCACTGATGCTGCTGTGCCCAAGACTGAGTACATTTGTATAAGTAGGCAATTCAAAGGAAGTAAGCACTAGTGCTTTCTAAATTGGGGACCATATCCCCCTTATAGGAACCCTCATTTATTAAATAATCTATTTTTTGTTTTTGAGGAGGGGGGTAGTCTTACAAGGCTAAACAAAAATGATGCATGCTGTTATGTACTGCTGGCAAAGCATTTTTAAATTCTGTAATAAGATCCCCAGGTTACCATTTAACTACCCCAGGAGTCAAAACTAAAAATAAAAACTTGGGCGCCAAATCTTTCTCTCAGCTTTATCTTTAAAACAGCTGTTTCTATGTCGCAGTATTATTTTTAAAAGCAGCTACTTTTTAAGTTGCTGTTCTGAACCTTTTGCAGAAGATGTTAATGATAAATTAAAAAAATAAAGGGATCTCTGAGCAAAGGGCCTGAACAACTGTGATCACAGTTTACTGGTTATGGATAGTATGTGTGTGTGGAAGAAATATTTCCATCCACCAAAGGAGAGGCTGACAGACATAATTTGGACTCCACTGTGTTGCAAAAACAGATCCAGCAAAAGCTGCTCCCTTTTTTCCAACACACCAGCTGAGTCCAGTCCCTCCCTGCAGGGCTCACCTTGGCTCCCGGTTCTTCCGTACTAAAGAGACAAAAGTATCGATCTCAGCAGCAGTGATGTGTTTCTCCAGAAGCTTCCGGTTGTTATGAAGAAGAGCCGTTATTGTGTCTTCAGCCAACACATCGTATCCTATCTGTTTCTGCATGAAGCGGAACTGTTTGGCAATGTACTCCTGTAAAAAGAGGATGAAGGGTAAGACTACTGTTAAGGAGAGGGGCTACACTTTAGTATTGACGTTGGGGCCATGCGAAAATATATTTGATTAATTTAATTTATGGTTAAACTGGATTAAGGAATGGACTCTAAAAATAAAAAATCGTGGTGTTAATTGTCTATTGTGCCTAATTTGTGAATATTTTTAGTTTAATTTGAAATCATTTATAAAAAGGAATGGGACTAAATTGAGTATACTAAATGGTTTGCTTGAAACAATGAACTGACCTACAGTAGTTATTTTCACTTTACTCCCCATCCCTATAATTCCAATCGCTGCCTGCTTCAGGTCATTTAAGGGGATTAGTCCCACCTGACCACAGTCCTGAGAGCAGGAGCGGAAAAGTCTGTTGACTGCAAAGAGCAGTTACACTGAAAATAAGCAAAATTCTGTTTACTTCATTTGTTCAGTGACAAGTGTGATTAATATTTCTTTGTCAATACATTTCTGAAGTTACACTGGATCTGCAGCTGCTTTCTGTTCTGACTGAAAGTTTTTTTTGGGGAAAACTTTAAGCCACTACAATTGGCAAGGGTGGAAAGTAACCTATTACTCTACACCAGTTACTGTAATCAAGTAGCTTTTTGTTTAGTAGGACTTTTTAGAGTTGTTTTTTTTAAACCAGTACTTTTAGTTTTACTAAAGCAGAACTTCTGTAGAAAGCATTGTACTTGTCAAGTTGTAAATCTCTACTCACATATTTGTCAATGATAATTTGATAAGCAAAGAATAAGCAAAACATCGACATGCCAAATTCACATTTTTACTATTGTTATAATCTAATCTTCATGACTAATGACTTATAAATGATTAGGGAATGGTATCGAAAACCAATTTCAGTTCAGAATCGATAACATATCCTTCAAGGAATCAATATCATTTTAGTTTTTGCTTATCAGTTCCTTTCACTTTCTTCTGCATGCCTTGTAAATCAAGGACGTCATGTTCTCAACAGAGAGCCAGCAGATTACAAAGAAGTAAACATTAATGTCAGACAGGGGCACAGGAGGTCAAAATTGTGTCTTTTTTATCAACAAAAACACATTTCTCAGTAAGTGGAAACATCAGCAACTTGCAGAAGCAGTCTTCTAAGCAGCACTGCATTTAACATCAGGAGTTTTATGTGTTTCTCATTGTTGCCACTGAAAACCTGTGTAGGTCAATTTACTTCCACATTAAAAGTGAGCAGGAGTCGATAAGGAATCATTAAAGAATCAGATTGATAAGCAGAATCATCAATGAAATCGTATTTATTCCTATCCCTTTAAATGATGTTGATGATATTTAACTTAATCAACGTTCTGCTTCATCTGATGGTCCACAAACATGATAAAATCATGACGCAGGGTGGCTGCAAATTTTTCCCTTTCAAATCTGGGTTTTTACAGCCTTTTTAAGACCAAAACAAAGATAGTTCACTGCCACGTTGAACCGCTCAGCTAGACACTTGGGGGAGTTTATATAGGACTTCATGACTTCTATTCTTTATGGCCTCATTGTCCATTTTAAAAGCTTTTCTTCCCAGAATTTGGCCCATTGTCTTTATTTACCACCTATTCCCATTCATTTTTAACCTGAAACTTATTTTCCCTGAGACTGTATTTCTTTTCTTTTCCGTAAGATATCTGTGAAGGCTAGCAAAATGATCGTCATGTCCACAAAAAGATTCATATAAAATGTTTTTTAAGCTAAAAGACAGCATAGATATTGTATGATAAAGCAAATGGACGAGTCTATGGAAAGGTGCAACCAAAAAAAATGAAGACCTCTTTCTGGTAAAAAAGACGTTTTATGACAATCTTAACAGTTAAAATAATTATGATAATAACACTTCATCAGATTGGTCTTGTTGAATACAGATATGCATGAGACACTGTGAATATTGTGTGTATTGCTAATACTTTGTCAAGAACAGAAGCATGAATTTATGACGATTCATCAAGTCTTTAAGTGGAAGGAATTGATAAGCAAAAAGACCAATAATGTCGATTCCTTGAGGAAGTTATTATTGATTCTCAACTGGAAATGGATTTCAATTCCCATCCCTATTTATAACGAAGAAAAGGCCTTGTTGTTACACTGACTGGTATCATGTCATTGATATTATATGAACATGTATGGGTAAATGACAAGGTTAATATGAACTCCATTTCTTTCTCTTTCCTCTGGTTTTTAATCTAGAGGAAAATCAAGACATTAAATTTCCATAAATCAATCATTAAATGGAACTTCAATTTGTTAAATGACAAGGCATCAAGATCATTAGATAATGTTTTCATGCATGTTGCCCACATAAAAGCTAGAGTCCAATTATCACAACTGCTTTGACAATAAACGTTCCAAAAATATTGGGCTCCGTACTTTACCACAACTTGATGAAATAATTCCATTTGGCCAACTATTCCCATATATTTTTTTATTAAATGAAGGTGTCAAACCAGTTTGGGTGTCACATTAAAAATAAATTTGAGGCAGTTGAATGGATACTAAAGCCATATGCACAGAGAAAGCCTTGTTACATCAATCTCATTTTAAACATCCACAAAATAACACGGATACACAGTTAAAGTCACTACAGGGCTTCATCCTATGGCTTATGCTAATGAGGCAGCATAGACTAAAAAGCATGACTTGTAAAGGCAGTAGGAGCAAGGGTAAGAGTGCAACTGTTGTGCCTGCCAACCTGGTTCTTCCTGTAATCCTGCTGGGAGTGACGTAACACTCTGTAGCAAAGTCTGCAGATGTGTCTAAAAGGAGCATGACGCTGGTCGCCCAGCTCTTCCAGCCGCAACATGGGCCCGTCCCCGCTGTCTGTGAAAGGGGCTTGAAGAAGTTTGAAAATCTGAAACAGAGATGAAGAATTAGAGCATCCAGAACTTTGCTGATTTATTAAATAAGTTCAAAAACAGACACTGGTGTTTTAGACCAACCTGTTTAAGGATATTTTGCTCCCTCATGAGTTTCTGTCTCTCCCTGTCAGGTTTGTTAACCATGATCTCTAGAACATCCTGCCCACTGTTTGGGATGTCCACCACAAAGAAAACTAGATCTTCCAGGAGCTTGGTCACAAATCTGAAAGAAAAACATTGGTGCATTTAAGTCAAATACAAACAACAAAGCTTGACAGCAGAAAGCTTAAAAACATTTTACTCATATTTCCCTATTTACCTTCTTTCATTTTGGGTGATGGTGCCCTTCTCAAGTTTTCCAGCGATGGACGCCAACACTTTACTTGCATCATTGGCAAAGTCTAAATCCCGCACTTCTGCTGGTGGCACTGGTACGATGGCGAAAGCCTCCTTGTCCTCCTTCACTGCTGAGGTCCCAATCTGAAAGTAAGTGCAGACAGCTTCTAGTTTATCTAATTAGATTTAATCAGCTGTGACATACATTCAGATCTACCTACTCACCCGTAACATAACAGGTTTCTCCTCTTCTTTGTCAATGGGGAGGTTGGTGCTATGAACCCACGTGTTTGTGCAAAGGTGTCTCAGCCTCACATAGGAGCTCCTGGAAGTAACAGCGGACAATGGGAGTTATAGGAGTGGAGAAAGTGCAGCAGTGCCATAGCAAACCTGACAGTTATGGTGAAGATACATCATGGCTAAAAACTTCAGTAACATCAAACAGTGCTTTAGTACTTCAAAATCCTCACTTTGAGGGTGAACTGCTTCACGCTTCTTTTTTCCCAACACAAGCCGCATATTTTGAAAACCTCATGAATTTGAGAAGTTTAAGAAGCTAGTTGAGGACTGGAAGACAAGTCTTGCATGTTTTCATTATGTTTTACATTTCCTATACAAACTAACACATCAATCAGACATGACATTATGACCACCTGCCACCCTGACTGGTCTGCAGCTGTACAGCTCCGTATGCAACAAATCATGATGCTCTCTGTATTCTGACACCTGTATTCTGACACATCAGAACCAGCATCAACTTCTTCAGCAATATGAGCAACAGCAGCTTGTCTATTGGACTGGACCACAAGGGCAAGCCTTTGTTCCCCATGTGCCTCAATGATCCTTGGTCTCCCTTGACCCTGTTGCCAGTTCACCACTGTTTCCTCCTTGGACCACTTAAGACCACTGCAGACTAGGGACACCCCACAAGAGCTACAGCTTTGGAGATGCTCTGGCCCAGTTGTTTAGCCCTCACAGTCTTCTCTTATCAAACTTGCTCAAATTCTAACGCTTGCCTATTCCTCCTGCTTCTAGCATCAACTTTGTGGACAAAATGTTCCCCTGCTCGTCACATTGTACACTTCTTGTATAGAAAGAGCTACATACATAAAATTATTTTAAGTATTATCGTGTTCTCTGTTTCTGTTATAGTACTAATGCATGATAAACATCCCATATACAGTATCTCACAAAAGTGAGTAGACCCCTCACATTCCTGCAAATATTTTGTTATATCTTTTCATGGGACAACAGTGAGGAAATGACACTTTGATACAACGTACAGTAGTGAGTGTGCAGCTTGTATAACAGTGTAAATTTACTGTTTCCTCAAAGTAACTCAACACACAGCCATTAATGTCTAAACTGCTGCAACAAAAGTGAGTACACCCCTAAGTGAAAGTGTCCAAATTGGGCCCAAAGTGTCAATATTTTGAGTGGCTGCCATTATTTTTCAGCACTACCTTAACCCTTTTGGGCATGGAGTTCACCAGAGCTTCACATTTTGCCATTGGAATCCCTTTCCACCCCTCATGACAACATCACAGAGCTGATGGATGTAGAGACCTTGCACTTCTCCACATTCCTTCTGAGGATGCCCCACAGATGCTCAATAGGGTTCAGGTCTGGAGACATGCTTGGTCAGTCCATCACCTTTACCCTCAGCTTCTTTAGCAAGGCAGTGGTCGTCTTAGAGGGTTGTTATCATGTTGGAATACTGCCCTGCGGTCCCTTTTCCAGAGGGAGGGGATCATGCTCTGCTTCAGTATGTCACAGTACATGTTGGCATTCATGGTTCCCTTAATGAAGTGTAGCTCTCATGCAGCCCCAGACCATAACACTCCCACCACCATGCTTCACTGTAAGCAAAACACACTTGTCTTTGTACTCCTCACCTGGTTGCCGCCACACATGCTTGACACCATCTGAACCAAATCAGTTTATCTTGGTCTCATCAGGCCACAGGACATGGATCCAGTAATCCATGTCCTTGGTCTGCTTGTCTTCAGTAACTGTTTGCAGATTTTCTTGAGTATCATCTGTAGAAGAGACTTCCTTCTGGGACGACAGCTATGCAGACCGATTTGATGAAGTGTGCTGCGTATGGTCTGAGCACTGACAGGCTGACCCCCACCCCTTCAACCTCTGCAGCAATGCTGGCAGCACTCAAACGTCTATCTCCCAAAGACAACCTCTGCATATGACAAAATATGGCAAAATGTGAAGCTCTGGTGAACTCCATGCCCACGAGGGTTAAGGTAGTGCTGAAAAATAATGGTGGACCACACAAAATATTGACACTTTGGGCCCAATTTGGACACTTTCACTTAGGGGTGTACTCACTTTTGTTGCTAGCAGTTTAGACATTAATGGCTGTGTGTTGAGTTATTTTGAGGGGACAGTAAATTTACACTGTTTTACAAGCTGCACACTCACTACTGAACATTGTATCAAAGTGTCATTTCCTCACTGTTGTCCCATGAAAAGATATAATAAAATATTTGCAGATATGTGAGGGGTGTGCTCACTTTTGTGAGATACTGTACATCCTGAAATATCACAACATTTAATACCAACATTTTCCAAGGCCATATAAATGTTAATAAACACAATCATAAAATAATACATCTCTGACATGGTGCCAACTTGACAGACCCACGTGCTCATAAAGATGAGATTTATCACAAATTGTTTTTAGTTGGTTGAAATAGGAAGTGAAAACATCTCATGATAGGGCAGCCAATGTTTACAGTGCTCCACAGGCAAGTGTGTGACATCACAGATTAGCCAATCACCACCTGTACGGTATCATCACCCATTATTAAGCCCTAAACCTTTACTCATAGTAAAGTCTGAGCCAACTTTATCTTGTGAAGCGTCTTCACGTGTGCAACAGGAGGCGTGTGAATGTTCAGCTTGTTAGTCCTCACACACAGACAGTAAACTGTGGCTGTATTCCTGGAGGGTGTTACGTAAACGCCTGCTGAAGCTAACAGGCTTACCTTTGTGTGCTCCTTCCTCTGGGCATTAATAATTAGTCCCCTGGACACAGTTAGAGGAGTGAGGTTATTTCAGGTAGCAATGGGAGGGGCTGGCTGTAGTAGTGTACAGCATGCAGGTACACACCTGATACTGTGACACAATGAGGGCTTAAGAAACGTGAAGAGCCTGTTTTTATCTCATGTGCACAGACAGGGACAGATGTACTTTTGTCATTTTTAGAAGCATTTCCCTAAAACAGCACTGTCAAGAAAGAGCAACAACAAACTGAGGCTTGGGGGAGTTCACGGATGTAAAATTAAAAGTGCACCTCTCAGTCCTCGCAGTCAAACAAGGTAAAAAGGTAAGAAAAAAAAAAGTCTGGCATTTTATACTTTATTTTTGTTTTTTGGGGTGCTGGTTTGGCAGAGTTGGAAGCAGCTATACATGTCCCATATGTATAGTCAAATAAAGGTAAAAATGCCCAAAAAAATACTTAAAGAAATGTATTAGTTTTTAATGCTGGTTTGTTGGTTAAAGTTAGTTTTTATTGTGTGAACATGCCTAGTTCAAGTTTAGTTTTACGTATATCAGTGTTACTTTTATTTTTTTGTAATGTTTTATGGGCCCACTAGATATAACAATAAAAAATATAGTTTCCTATATGCTGTCTCAAAAATTAATGAATGTCAAAATACTTTATGTTTATGTTGGGGAAAAGCTGGGGACATAGTCATAAAACCACTCCAATCTCCAAAACAGAAGAAACACACCCAGACACAAGAAGTGCATTGTGATCGATGCTATCCAATGCAACAAGGAATGCAACAATCTGTACATAAGGGAAACAAAATAACATTTACATAAACACATGGCACGACAGCAGCGAGCCACCTCCACTGGACAGGACTCAGCCGTTCACCTACATCTTAAAGACACAGGACATTCTTTGATAACAACAACATCTCCATCCTATCCAGAGACGGCTGATGGTTTGAAAAAGGTGTCAAGAAAGTCAATTTGGTCAAGACGGAGAAACCATCCCCTGAACAGAGGTGGAGGACTAAGACACTTTCAGTCTCCACAATATAATGCAGTTTTTGATTCCCTTCATAAACAGTCCAAACAACACCTCCACCAGAGAATGAATGACCAGAGAACATGTGACTCCAACAACCGAGGAGACGCCTACCAGTCACATCTTCAGGGGAAAACTAGGCAAAAAGACTCTCAGGTGAACGCCAAAAGCATTTACATCTCAAAGGTCAACATAGGCTTCATATTCTGGCTCTTCCCCGGTCAACTCTCAGAAGAAGCCCCTTGGAGAAGAAACAACGTCTTCAAGACTCTGAACCAGTCCAGTTTCCACTTTGATCAGCGTTGGATTTCTATATAAACAAAGTTTAAAAGCCTTGATAAAAAAAGTCTATGCAATATCATCACTCTAGAATTTTTAGGAAGCATCAATTTCTGAGCTTTGAAACTTTTAGATTAGATTTTAATTTTAATCTTAGGTTTTAGATCTTAAATGGTGTGATCCCTCCTCCTCTGCCTGACTTTATCAACTTCTGCTCACAGGCATCAATAAAATCCTCAATATCTTCTTTAAGACGCTGTTCTGTAACCTTTTAACTCAGTCAGCTTTCTGTGTTAAAGCCTTGACTCAGAGGAACGCCCTGTCTGGCAGCATTAAGACCTGTGATTCAACTGATTGTTTTAAAAACTAAGGGAAAAATTTGCTGAAGGATGCTTAAATTTCTAACCACTGAATTGCCCTTCATTTTTTATTACTGCTGTAACTTTGTGTAATCACTGTTTGTTTGTCTGTAATGAATATCTTTGTCCTGCCATGTTTTATGTTTTAAGTCTAACAGTATTTGTGATATTTTTGTTTTAATTGTGACCTATGGAGCAACTGCAGATGCAAATTAGCTTTAGGCTAACTCTGGTAAAATGCATCACATGAAAACATTTATGTTTAAAGTTGCCCAAGGTCCCTTTACAAATAAAATGAATTAATAATATAATGCCATGTGTTCCTCCATATTTTCTAAAATCCCTTTAACAGAGATCCCCTAAAGCAGTGATTACCAACCTTTCCTTCTAACCTTTTTTAAGATCTCCTATAATGCTACAAGAGAGGTAGATCTAATCGACAAAACTCACAGATAAACCTCAAGTAAAAGCTAATTTTTGATGATCATTATTTGACCTATATCTAAACCAGTAGATATTATAGAGTCCTCTGCACCACCATCAACGTTTACCTTCCCATACTTGTAGGTGGTCATGTGTGATGAAGTTTAAGGGGCACAGTGTGCAACCACTATCAGTTGCTCTACCAACTGCTGTGACTGACAGCAGTGCACCAGGAAGTCAGCTTGCATCTCCAGAAATGAACCAACTTCCACGTGTGTTATGATTGGGGCTTGAGCCAGTTATCCTACAGTACTGGCCTAATCCCTGACGGACTGAGCTACACTGCCACAGGAAAGTTGTGAGGAATGATGAATGGTGAATTGCTAACCCGGCATGTGGACCCAAACCTGACCTGATACAACCCTCAGTCTATCAGTGTGATGAAAGGAGGGAATAAGAATCAGTGAATTTGATGTCACATCGCTTTTCACAACTTATGCCGCCTACTAAGAGGGATAGTTTGGGTTTTTTGAAGTGGGGTTGGTTGAGGTACATGATATGAGTCTGAACATTTGCCACAGTGTCACAGTTCTCAAAATAGTGCTTCATCAAAGCTGCTTGGTAGTGGAAAAGAAAGTTCATTAAAACAGTAGCTTGTTATGACTCTGCACAGTTTAATGACGTGTTTTCTCCACAGTTCTTCTAGTTACACACAGAGTTTGGCACCACGCTCAGCAATGCATAGCATCAGCATCGGTCATGAGATTTCTGATCAGAGACAGAACTGAGCTGTGACCCTGTGGCACACTTTTAGGTATGTGCCATGTACGTGACACAACCCTGCTTCAAAAAACCTGAACTATCCCTTTAGAAACAAGAGTTGAAGGCTGGGACAATGTAAAAATAAAACACATTTAAGTTGTCTGAATATCCCCATCATGCTAAAATTGGGTGAAAGTCAGTTAAACCCAATCAATTCTGTTAAACAGTGGAATTCAATGGATCCATATATGCCATGGATGAGCGAAACTGTCCATTGTGTGTTTAAGACAATGACCTAAAGATCTACTAAAAATGTCTAAAAGACAAAGATCTACAGGTTGTTAACCCCTGCTCTAAAAGGGATATCTGCCATTGTATCTTTGATATTCAGTTGTCAGCCGATATTTAGCCCTGAGCATTTAATATTTGCATACTTTGTTTATTCATCTATTTTTAGCAGTTTATTGTGCTCATACACACTGATGCCCTCAGGTCATGACCTTCATAAAACAAAAGGAAGCTGTTTGGAGTGTAGGTGCAGTCATGTGTAGGTGTACATCAGTGATAAACTTTTTATTGTACCTCGGCACCATGGAGTCTCCCCCTCTCAGAGTGGTGGGGTCAAGCTCAAAGATGGAGGAAATATCCATGCCATCAGGGACAGGCACCAGAGTGTACATGATCTTCTCCTGCGGCGCTCGCAGACGACCTCGTAAAGCTTCATTATCTGCATCAAGCTAGAGCAAGAACACATGCGGTGAGAGGAAGGATCACTGGCAACAACCTGCAGCAAGTTTACAAAACAAAGATCAAATTCACGTGCGGCTAATTCAATACAAAGATGAGGCCGAAGAGTTTTAGTGTTTTTACAAAGTGGTTTCACAGACAGACTCTCAGTTTAGACTATGATCAGAGAAATAAGCTTCAATCATCAGCACAAGTTGCTGGACCTCTCAACAGAACAGTTTACTGCTTCAGGTGCACTCAACGTCAATGCTATGGTGACTACAGTTTGTACCGCACTGCCACCTTGTGGTGATCATCAGCAAGGCAGAGATCCACTGCAAACAAACGCTGCTTTTAACATGAATATACATTTGTAATAATAAAAAACAAAACAAACATGAGCTGTGGCAGAAGCATGAGAATGTGTATTACTGCAGTTGTAAAGGGACAGTACCTGGAAATTAAATGGTGTAAAGTCCACCACCTAAAGCAGAGCAAACATCCAGCACAGATTAGACCATATTAGATCAATAGCAATAGAGCATTGGGGATGGAGTTGTTAAAGATCCAAAGGCCAAAAGATCAGAACTTACCGAGGAACGCTGCTCAGCACTCTCTTCCTCAAAGTCTTGATTTACCTGAGGGAAGATCTTTGGATTAAAATACTCCTCTCAACATTATTTACATGAAATTATGACATCAAGCATGTTTTCAACGTCCTATTTCCAGAACAACACACAGTCCTACACCAACTATGTCAGAGTACAGTATTTTGGTGATCAAAGTATTTCATAAAAATTAGAATTATAATATAACAAGTGCACTAAGTCTCTAAATTATTACATAGATCCCATACTTATAACTGTCGTGTAGTTGTGACTAAATATATCATAATTCTGACTTAGTATCTCATATAAATGATAGAGTATTACATAAATATCTCATACATATGACATTTTATCTTGTAATGACTTTGTATCTCCTTACTAGTACTTTTTATATCAGTAAGTAGCTCATATATATATAACTGGTAATGCGATATTATAAGTTAAATGTCTGTTTTTCTCAAAATGATGACTACGTACTACATCAAAATTATTAATTATTTTGAAATTATGACTTAATTTTCCAAAGATAACACTAATTATGTCATAATAATGACTAAATATCTTAAAAGTGACTCAGTCTCTTAGAATTATGACCTTGTATTTTGTGTATAATAACTTAGGACCTCATTAAAATGACTCTGAGTCAAAAAAAGGCCTTAATTTTTCACAAGTATTACTCACAAAGATGAGCAAGAATCTCTAGGCACAAGTGTCTCATAGTTTTGATTTTGTTTCTCTCTTATATAACTTATAATCTCATAAACATAGTTGATAAGAAAGCTGTTGGATTCTCTGCTCCCTTTACTTGGAACAATCTTCAGTCTGATTTTAAACTACAAAGTTCAGTTATTCTAAAGATCTGAAAAATCTTGAATCCAGGTTTTCAGAGGGTTTTAGCTGTTTTTACTGATGACTTGCTATTGATCTGAATGTTTGTTGTGTTTTGTTTGAGTGGGTTTTTTTTGTTTGTTTGTTTGTTTTTTGAACTGTGTGTTGCTGCCATTCTTGGTCTCCCATGAAAAAGAGATTTCTGAACTTAATGGGACTAACTTGGTTGGATGAAGGTTAAGTAAATTAAAAAGATGACTTTTTACCTAATAACTATGACTAAGTTTGTCAGCATCTCATAAACTTTGTCAATTATGACAAAGTATTTGATTATAATGACAGCACATCTCCTAGTTATGACTTTGTTTCTCATAATTAAGCCTGCAAAAATTAAAATAACAATTTAGCAATCCAGATTAATATCTCAGAATGTAATAGTTTTGACTTTTATTGTATATTTCTTGGTATCTTATCCTTTTGGCTTCAGTAATGTTACTTATTAAGTCATTATAATGACTTAGCATCTTACAGTTACTTCTTGTTATCTCATGAACAGGGCTAAGTGCTGTATTTCATAGACATTTATTTTTTATCTCACAATTCTGACTTAGTCTCATAGATATGAATTTTTATAATTTAATTATGACTTAGAATCTCAAATGTAAGTCTCAGTGTCCTGTAGTTGTGACTTGTAATTTCATATGCTCGTGTATATCATACTAATGAATAAGTATCTCTTAGTAAAGACTTACAATCTCTTAATAAAGACTTACAATCTCAAATTAATGTCTATCTTACAATAATGACTTCTGTATTTTCTGATAACAATAGCTTTTGCTCTTATTGTTTAGTGTTTCCGTTACTATATATATTTTTTGATAATGAGTTAGTATAATTATAACGTAACAATCTAGAGCTTTTTGTCATTAATGCTCAGCTTTCTTTTTCTTCCTTCCTTCTTTTTTCCTGGAGGACTAGGGGTTTCCATTCACTGGACAACTCCAGATGAATTTGACATTTTTAGATATTAAAAGCAAGAACTATGGCCTAAATTGCTTGTAGGAAGTTAAATGACCTGCCGACTGGGTAAACACAAAAATAAACTTGATTTAATGATATGTACGAAGTCAATGCAGAGTTTTTGCAGTGTAGACTTAGTGTCATCATGTCATTGAATTATGTGCAGAGATGGTATTATAAAACTTTACATACCTCTCCCATCTCAGCTGCTAAGTAACAGCCTGTGGCCAAATGTTTGAACCTGAACAGGCTGTTCCAATAGCCCGCTCCTCCCCTGCATGGGTCATGATGGACCACCTGACAGTGACAGAAGACATGGACTAAAGTATAAATGGGCAGAAAAGTAAAGTAAACCAGTTGTTTTTCTTTCTCATGTCAGGGCATCTCACACTGTCTTTTATTTTCAGGACTTGTTTTACTAACCTCGACTTCCCAGAGTGCTTTGCTGCTGGTTGCAGAGGTGGCAGACTGACGGCCTGTTGTTCTAAGAAACACATACTGCTTCTTTCTGTGGTCGTCACAAGTGAGAAACTTCTCCTGCTCTGCGTGGAACAGTCGGACTACATCGCCCTGTCGAGACACACGTGCACACATAAAATTCAAACAATCAATCAATCTTCATTTGATTAGCACCAATTCAATTCATGTATCAAAACAAGAGTTTAATAGACATAAATGTTGAAGATCAGTATTGTTTCAATGAGGTTTTAATGAAAATTAGAAAAATAAACTAAATATTGCATTAAAAAGGCAGTGCTTATATTTCATGATAATGTTTTCAGTAAATCTGTAAAATTATACTAGTAAAGGTAATAATAATCTAATAAGGGTTAAAATAAAGTTACAATCAATCAGTTAAAAGGTTTAAATCATGTAATATAGATATGCATGTGTGTGTGTATATTTTTGTATGTGTAGCATGTACTGAAGGTCTCACCATGAGCGTGTTTAAAGTTGTTTGTTAGAGTACCGTGTGAATGTGGTTGCATGCACACGTTTACATGAACTGATGTGTGTGTTGTGGTTCCTCTGGCTGTCCTCAGGTCCTCACACACTTTGATATCTGGGTATTACTTGTATTTTAAAATCTGTGTGTGTGTTTTTGGAGATGGTATTACTCTTTCACACCCTGATATTTAGATCATGGTGTGAGGAAGTGGAGCCCTGTCTCTACCTGCTGAGACACAGTGGGAGCACAGTCGGTCCTCTGGGAGACAGCGACCCATCTTTACAGCCAATCTGTGGTCACTGGGTTTGTACCTCATTAGGACTTTTCTTGTGTGTTTTTCAAACCCACAGCTCTGTTGCTTTGCTCTGATTCAGTTAAAAAAAATGCTACAAATTTGCAAACTTCCCCTGGATCAATTCATGTTAACATGGCAGTGTTTTAAAGCAGGCCTTATGTCATAATGTCATAGTGAGTTCATTTTGAGCTGTGCATTATGGGAAGAAACACGCCAGATTAAACTACCAACAAAACTATAATATAGTAACGACAATAGTGGATTTAAATGTTCTATGTAAAATGATATTGAGGAACATATTTATCAGTGTGTAACATGTTTTACGCATGAGCTTTCGGTACTTCTGGGAGTTACATACATCAGAAAATGCACAGGCAGAATGTGTAAAAGCAACAGCTTAGACACCCGCAATGACTTCCTGTAGTTTTAATCTTTGAATAAAATATTTTTTAGAGGAAGCTGAGAAGTTTCACATTCAAAATACACAAAAATTAATTCCTATAAGTCAAGTCGAGTCAGCTTTATTTTGCTTCCCCGAGTAACAAAGTGAAGGGGTATAACACTGATAAACAACCACTAAAACACATCATAAAATAACTTTATTAATAACAGTAGACTACACTGGGGTACAACATCTTAAAATATAATAAAAATACAATTAAAGTTATTGTGGGAACAACTCTTATTTAGACAGGACAAAGATAAAAAAAAGTGTCTTCAGCAATGATTAAAACAGTCTAACATGGACCAGATCTTATTGGGAGCAGTAAGCTGTTCCAGAGTTTTGCAAAAGCTCCTGATTTATAACCTTGTTATTGGCACATCCAGTAACAGCTGGTTGGAAGGCTTCAGTGCTCTGGATGAAGTGTGAACATGGAGCAGTTCACTTAACTTAACCTTGGGGTTTCTAATCCATTCACTTTTCACAGGCCAGCAACAAATTTTAAAGTTCATCCAATAGTGAACAAAAAGCCAGTGAAGAGATTGCAGCATCGGGTTATGTGGTTCCTCTTTTCTGTGCCTTTTAGCAAGCATTTTGGACAAGCTACAGGAGATAGATTGACAACTGGTTCAAACCAACACACAAAGATATAAACATGAAGGCAGAATCAAATCAATACATGCACCACCCTCTCCAGATTCATAGGAGGGAGAAAGGGTTTAACATTAGCTGTTTAGCCTGAGCTGAAAGAAACTCCCCTTCAGCAGCAGAGATCTACTTTTCAAATGTACAACCAACAACAAACAACCAAGACTTACCATATACATCAACCTCTGACTTTTTTTTTCCTTTTTCATCTAAATTAAGAAATTAAGATAGTATTCATCCAAGAGTGATCCAAGCTGTGATGTCTTGTAGACAGAGTTGCTACAAACCCTTATTTTTAAATTTCAATAATAAATAATATTAATTCATATGAATGCCATCTGCGCAACAATGTAATTAGACAAGATATATTCATCAAAATAAAGCTAAAGGGCAGACGATACAAACAAAAAAAAGGATGATGCCCATTATTGAGCCCTGTGGGACACCAAAACTGCAAAGAGAGTGAGACCGTCCCACAGGAACACTGCCCCAGATGGATGAAGAAGCTCTTATCAGTCAAGTATGACTCAAACCACTTCAGAGCACTTTCTTTGATTCCCACACAATTTTCACACTGTGACAGAAGGACTTCATGGACTGTAGTATCAAAGCAGTAAAACAGCAGAATCTCCTGGGATAGCTGATAAAATCAGATCATTATAAAATCCCACAAGAGCTGTTTCAGTGCTATGAAGAGGCTTGAAACCAGACTGAAACTGGTCATGCACATCATGCTGGGTTAAAAAAGCCTTGCAGTTGTGTAACAAAATCTTTCTCCAGGACTTTGGGCAAGAAAGGAAGGTTACAGAATGGCCTGTTGTTAGATAGAACAGAGGGTCAAGACTTTTGTTTTTCTACCAAAGCTTGCAAAACAGCATGTTAAAACGCAGGTGGAGCACAACGAGAGGCAAGACAAGTGTGAGAGCAGAGGACCTGAAAGTGACAGACTTCTTAAATAGAAAAAAACAGGTGTCTGAATGGAAATCATTGGGCCGCAGATGTTTGACACCTAAAACATACACAGGAAACAGAAAGGCCAGGGTCAGTGGGTGTTGAAGAGGATCTTAGGACAGTTATTTACAACAATGGTCCCCCACCTTTTGTGTACCAGGGCCAATTTGTGTAAAACAAAGTTGACCAGAGACCTGAAACTGCCCACCTAATGAGGTCTTGGCAGTTGGTAGGCATTTAACCCAAACAAAACATTTTTTTGTCTTTAGTCAGGAGCTGGGCCACCCCAACCAGAAAGGTTAGGTTAGCCCCTGCTTGTTCAGCTGAACGACCCGGCAGGTCCATTAGTTCTCTGTCAGCCAGCAGAAGGACACAGAGGGTTTTGTCGATGGACAGAAAGTGCAAAATTCAGACAAGGATGAATGTTATACTCTGGTAACACATGTATGCAACTAGTTTTTCTGTCTTGCATCCTCATAATTCGACTGCAAGTGCAATCAGTCACTTGAAACGGGGAGGTGTTTTACGGCAGACAGAACTTTGTAAAGTGATAAATGTTGCTTGTATTGCACCACATCTGCATGCAGTGTGAATGGTGTTCCCCTGTTTGTATGTAAGACCTCAGGTAGCTGATTTTCACAGACTCTGATGGTGATTTTAGGAGCGCCTTAATTTGCATTAATTATTGCAATCACAAAACCAGGATTTCCTGGAGGACCTGATACAAGTTACAAGGAATTTTTGCAAAGCCAACTGGTCTAAATAGGCCAGTGGAATGAGACATCAGCTAGTCTGGAGCCTGACAATTACGAGTTGGGTCAGTGGGCCAGTTATAATGTTTAGCCCTGGCTACACCTTGTGAGAACAGAGGAAAATACAAAAACAGTGAGCATACAATGCTGGAGATGTGTGTTCAATCAATTAGTCATCAGTCTGGGCTAATTTGATTTTTCCATTAATCATTAATAGGTATTTTATCAGTTCCTACTTCTGGCTTTCATCCTTAACAACAGGAAGTTGTCTGTCCTCCAGTTTTACACATCCCGCAGAGACAAATTTATTTAGAACGTCCAGAGTTTTTCAATCATCTCTGAGTCCGACAGAATCAAAAAGCCTGTGTGTTAAGCAGTGTTAATTTTGACAGCACTTTTTAATTTAGTTTTAGTAAAAGTCTTTTGCCTAAAATATCTTTTAGTTTTAGTCATAATTTAGTCATCTAAATTGTTTTAATTTTAGTCGAGTTTTAGTTGATGAAATTACACAACATTTTACTCAACAAAATCTACTGTAAAGTGTGTAAAATGAAAGGCATTTTTTATGTTTCCTTGAGTTTCTGAAAACACGTTTTACACTTGATAGCTGTGATTCCTAACTTGTCTCTACTTTCTTCATGACCATATTAGGTCTGATTGAATTTAGTCTCTGTCAAACATTTTACTCAAATTGACGAAAATGTCAGTTAATATAGTTTTAGTTTTTGTCAATGTACACCTGTTTTTTTAGTTATAGTCTAGTTTTCGTCAGAGGAAAAAAGGTGGTTAACGAAACTATGACGAAAATAATTAGTCAACAAAATTAACACTGTACACTCAAGCTACATGGGCAGATATGTGACAATCCAGACATCCTTTCAAAATAAAACACCCTTCAGTCTCTGTTATCTAACACATGGTAATTAAGTAAATTATTTTTGCGGCCTGGTACCGGTCTGAGGCCTGGTGCTTGGAAACCTCTTATTTAGAAGTTAATGTCACACATAGAGGGTACCTACCCCTTTCAGTATTGTCTCCTTATTGTCACTCCACTTCATAAACAGAACAACTTTCCAACTTGTGTTGCAATTTACAGAGTTCACCTGAAAGGCACATTAGAGAGATTAGACAAATTTAATTTTTCTAGATGTCTTCCTTTATAATAAAGGGTTTAGCCATATGGTTAATGGTATGATTTAATCATGAATGCTTATTTAGAGTATCACTTTCTACACCACATGTTCCTGTACCTCATTGCATCCTGGGTTGTCAACAAGTTGATGGCTGCTGGCATGTAGGGGCTGTCCAGCATTCACAGGGTTAAGGACCACTTTGTCTCCAATCACCACCTGAAGATTCAACACAGGTGCACAATTCATTCATTATTAAATAGAATAAACAGAAATCTAATCTGATACTGCTGCTCTGTATCTTTTACAAAAAACACGTCCCATAAATAGTTCACAGCGTGGGATGGAAAACTCCATTTCGACTCGATACCAGAAGTATGTCAGGTCCCACGATGTTAGCCATCGTTCTCAGCACTTCAATTCCCTTCCCTCAAAGGGTGAATTTAACAGAGATATGGTCTCGCTTTGTCATGCTTGTCTCCACATGAGCACTAGATGGAGTCATGAGCCATGTACTGAGAGAGCAGCATCAGAATGAATCGCTACGGCGCTGCTCTGACCTCAACCATCACTCAAGAAAAATGTGAGCGCAAAGGAAATGTGTTTTGGTTTCATCATCAGTTTTTTTCTTCACTTCTCTGAAAACATCTGACATAAGTTTAACTGTTTTCTGAGAGGTACTCTTTTATTTGAGGGTCAGTACTTTTGCCCTCTGCAGAAATTGAACTTTTAAAAGTCCCATATCCTTAAAAGTTAATGTGTTATGAGGAAATATAACAGCTGGCTATATTGTCTGGTAAAATGATATGAGAAAAAGTCTATATTAAGCTCTGCAGAGAAAAGTATTCTTACACTGCCATTGACCAAAACAGTTCATTTCTTGTTGAGTCTTTAACCACTACAAGAAAACAACCCAATACCACAAAGACGAGGAAAGTTTCTGATATTTACTCAGAGTACCGTGATTGAGCAGCTTTTTTGAATAGCTGTTCTTTTTTTGAGTAGTTTTTAAAATCAGAAATTTTACTTTTACACGTGGAGATGAATAGTACACTCAAAATAACCAGCACTTTGAAAACATTTTAAATGAACCACTTTCTACTTTTTTTTTTTTTTTTTGCTAAGACGTGGACCAGGGAAGGTCGTATCAGCATGTCACTACCTGGAGCTTGTATGTACGGAGCCTGGATCGGTTGAAGGTGACATGCTGTTCTGGCTCTTATGGCCATGTGGGAGGGTAGGTAAGATAAAGAAGTAATTAATAAGAGCATAGTGGTCAGTGAAAACCGGCATGGAGGGGCGTTGCTCTGAGACAGAGTTCACTGACCTCTTTCAGGTGTCGTGAGGCTAACTGGACAAAACACCTACGACAGGAATCCGCACCTGATGACCCCAGTGATGTTCTGGCTCTTGCTGCTCATCAGTCTATGTAGTGGAGTTGGAGGGCTGGTAAGAGGCCATGTGGTGGAGTAAAGAGCATTAGCATTGCCGCTACCTGGAGCTTGCATGTACAGAGCCTGGGTCAGTTGCAGGTGGTTATGTTGTGGCATCGAAGAGCCATGCAGTTGACTGGTAACTCCTCATAAATGTGTGTAGATGCTAGTGGGGTTAGGGGTCTCTTCATTGAGCACTTATCCTTTCTTTAGGTCACAAGTACTCGGTGTTTCTTTCAAATTACTTAAGCAAAATCATCAGGAGATACTTTTACTTGTAATTGAGTATAACAATATTAAAGCAACTGTATTTTCTACACTTTGTTGCTTGAGAACCTTTTCTTTGTACTCTTTCCATCCATGACAGCATATATAGTCCTTAAAAAATTAGACCACCACCACATGTAAGGTTATGCTACAGGTGCCCTAATTAAAGAGCACTGGTTGTTCCTGAATTTGTTCTTTATGTTTCTGCGATTTTTAATAAACCACTACGTAAAAGCTCTTTAACCCAAATGATATTTATATGCAAAAGCAAAGTTATTATTGTAATCTATAAATTTCAAGTTTAATGTGTAACAAAAATACAGAATATATGGAAAAGTACATCATTATTTCTTCAATAAGATATCAAATTATAGTTATTTACTTACATTCCTGAACAGAAAAAAAAAATTTCATCAGTTACCTGTTTTACTTGATTAATTTAAAAGTTTGAAAGCCACTGCTGTACAATTTTAAACCATGTACCATCCTTCCAGAAAACACAGAATTACTAAAAAAACACTTTTCCAAATCTAATCAGTTTTAGCTTAAATGTTGGGTTAATACTCATGTTGCTTTAAGTTTGTAACAGATTGTAATAGTGATGAAATACCAACATCAACATAAAATATAGATTCACCAAAGAAAATTTAGGGTACTTTAACTATATAGGTTAATTTTTGGCTCAATCAAAGCACTGTGTAATCTGTAAAAGGTCAAAATGATTGCCTTTGCACTTCTAATTTTAGTCTAAATTTGCATTAGCAGCTGTGCAAAGCTAAAGGAAGTTACCAGAGCTTATGTTTCCTATCCTCAATTCTTTTGAAGCCAAATTCTAGTTGAAATTAATTTCAAGATCAAACTCTGACATACATCTAAAAATACATCCCTAATGTGTCCTTCTGAGCACAATTATCTTAAATCCCACACCCCGCTCTACCCACACTGTCTCCCAGGGACCGCAGCTTGTAGAAAGGCTGGATGTAGAACCAGGAACCCTCATTTCCCGCTGAGTCCAGCGTCACTCTCATGGCATTCTTCTCCAACAGTGCAGGTAGGCGCTTGTTCACAGTCAGGTATTTATTGCTTTTTAAGTGTAGCAACTGTTGGCAAAACAAAACCAGTGTTACACATTATTGCATGATCCAGAAATAATATGGAAATAATGCAGGAATGGAGATCTGTCACAGTCGGGCACATCTTGACCCATGGGAACGGTCAATTTAACTTTGGTGTCCTTCTTTCCTATAATACATTCACATCCTTGATATCTCTTATCTTGTGTTTCTCACAACCTAAAATAAACGACCTTCTCATGACCTGTCATTAACTACTATCTTATGAACTGCACTCAAGCTCTTAATATTTTAGGGGACAAAACTGCGTGTCCATGTCATTTTCCAGCATGATTCATGGTGTTGGAACAACAGACTTTACAACATAGAGCAGACCACTTGAGGCTTCAATGTACTGTCTCTCGTCTTTGTATAAGATAATGCAACGTTCACAAAATTGGTGGGTCAGGACCCAAAAAAGGATCCTGGAGCCATGTAAAGAGGGCCACAAAATCTGTGCTCTATGATGCAATGCTATTATATCATGCAACCAACCTTAGGGTCTTTGCTATGAACAGTTACATACTTAAAATTTGATACACCCATTAGACGTCTCATTTATGCCTCGCACACACAGAAAGATTTCAGAGTTCCTGGCCGGTTTTGAAAATGTCAGAGACCCCACACATGGGAACAAACAGCAACCCATTTATCAGTTTTCTTTTTATGGAGTGTGGTGTGCTAAAGATGATCAACACAGCCCACCACACTCAAACAGACTCATTCACAACCAACCAGGGTCTTTACTCTTTTTTACTCTTTTTCCACGGTCAAATGCAACTTGTATTGACAAACATGGCAGACAATAAGCAGTTTGGTTGTGGTATGTTTTACAGGACATATTGTATAAGCACTTGTGTTTTTGCCACAAGTTGGTCCAATTTACAACAACTTCATACTGGGGAAGTGTGGCTGACGTCTGTGCCCGTTTTGGCCCAAAAAAAAACTACGGCTTTCATACCAGGCATGTGTGCGTGTTACGTTTTGAATGCATCTTTCTGTTGTCACGTTGGCTCTGTAGAAAATCTCCCCACAAGTGACCTGGAAACCAAGGAAACCTGAAGAATGGAATAATTCTTTACAAGCAGGGGGAGTTGGTCCAGAGAAGCTGCAAACTGAGCTTTAACTTTGAGAGTGTAGGAAGAGTAATTGGACCTTTGTTTTATCTTTTCTGCGACATGTTCTACTGCTGTGGAGATACACATCTGCTGGATTAAGGTAAAAAGTCAAGTCAAGGACATGACTGACATGGCTATGAGCCTGCACAGTGTCACCAATGATCAAACGACCCTCAGTCCCTCCTGAAATCATGCTGTCTGTCTCTCTCTCTGATCAAGGTTGATCCAAAGTTAAGTTGACAAGGGGTTTTGAGGATGGCTGCAGCCATGGATTGGCTTGAAAAGTGTTCCAACTAAGGCTCCTTTGATAATGAAGACGTCACTTTGGCTTCGACAAAGTCTTTCCACAGTGTATCATCTTTTGCTATCTTAATTGGGAAGGGGGGATCTGGGTAAAATATTGTGATTGTCAATTATTTTGGAATATTTAGCCATTTTTGGCAGCACATTTTTAGTTAATTTAAGCAGGTCTGATTTTTTCCAATCTGAGTAACCCTCTAAGAATCAATAAAGTATAATTCTTCTATAATCAGTCAAGGAGCAGCCATCCATATGTGTTAAATACATAGCCAAATTTAATTAAAAAAATACACACATGTACAGCACTTAGCAAATTTATTAGACCAGCACCCAAAGTGAGGCCACAGCTGTTCTAAATTAACAGCATATGTAATAACCATAATTATTTATTATGTTTCTGTAATGGTAAATACACCACCGCGTAGAAGCTATAAACAAACTGAGAATTTTAATTCTAGAATATGATTATTATTGTTATCAATGAATTTTCACATTTTTAGTTTCACCTTTTATACCCAAATTTGAGCTCACTGGGCTTCTCTGAGAAGCCAGAGATTAATAAAGCATAGCATTCAACTAATAAGACATTTTTTTCTGTTCAGGAAAGCAAATAAATAACTATAATTTCACATGTCTGTGTAGGTTCTCAGTCAACTGGGTCATGGTTATACAACTCTGTCAAAGTGGTCTTGCTTTAATTCTAGAAAACATTTGGCCTTTTCTCCACCAGGAGGGTTCTGAAGAGGCCTGTTGGAGAAGAGGCCAAAAATCTTCAAGTCTCAAAATCAGTCCAGTTGCCACTTTGAATAGGGTTGATAATTTGACATCTTAAACAACAAATGATAATGTCCTTTACTATTATTCTAAACGATTTGTAAAACATGAAATTTGAAACTTCATGGATAACGACAATAATCATATTTTAGCATAAAAACATCATTTTGGTTAAAGAGCCTCTACATATTGGTGTATTAACCATCACAGCAATGTAGAAAATGATTTTGTTAATTACCACTGTGTTTCATTTATGACAGCTGTGGTATAAACCTTACATTAGGTACATTTTGGAAATTAAGATATACTCTTATTTAGTTCTTTTAGGCATATTCAGAATATTTTTGATTATAATCACAGTTTTAATGGCCAGGTATGTTTGACATACAAGGAAGTGAAAACGTCTAAATAATTTTATAAAGAATAAAGGATATACTGTATAAACATAAACAAAGAAGATCAGAAAAATAGGAATAACATTTTTTAATACAAAATAAAGTTAAAAATTAAATATGTAGAAGTTAACATAAAGTGAGAAATCAGAGCTAATAAATACAAGCCTTCATAAACAGTATTGCAATGATGAGTGCACAGGATGCAGTAAACATACTATCAAATGTAGTAATACGAGGAACATGGGGTAGGCAGAATAAAAGGATATTAACTTAAACAAAACATAAATTCTGTTTTCACTGAAATGGTTTAAACTTTTAGGATATATTTGTGTGCTGTTGTGTGCATCCCAAGGTTGGACCAATGAGAAAAACTTGTTGAAACTAAATCTGCTATTTTAGTCTCAAACCACAAACCAAGAGCTGCCCCCTTTAAACTAAAATGAAAGCTCATTGAAACTGGGACACCTGACACTGTGTGCACTGCATGCCTGCTGTGTGTATCACACAGCAGGAATGCACCGCTGCTTTTAGATGAAAATGATCTCATACTTCCCTGCAAACCATTCATGGTTATTGAGCAAAGTAAAATAAGGAGTATAAACTGACCCTCTTAAGAGCTGCAAAAATTATTCAAAACTCCTCTCTGATTAAAACTTAGCCACAGACAAGGTTATGAAGCTTACAGTGGCATGCATTGTGCAGCAGTGCTATCTACCGAAGCAGCTTATCTCTGCTGAACACACCTGTATAACATTTCCATACTGGATGACCGTTCCAAGCAGCTTGCGGTTTTCAGACTCATTCTGCTTCTTCTCCAGGTCAGCCGCATGCTGAAACACAGAGCAGAAGGAGGGGTCTTTAAATTAGGCAGGTATTTGAAGGTAAAGGGCTTTTCACAAACAACATGTGGAGAAAACATATGTCCATGAAGGTTCTTTCCACGTTGGTTTCGGTTATTCAACATTTCATTCAAATGCAGCTGATGGTCTATCGTACATCACATGAGTGCAGATGTCTTGTTGATTATAGTCTTAAAACTGCAAACATAAATTGCAGCAAAAAAAGTATTTAGGGTTGTCACTTGTACACTAAGAAATTTTTACCATCACAAAAGTCACAGAGAAGCTCCTTTGGTAGAAAGACTTACATGAAGTTTGTTGAGCAGGACTGTGTCCGTGGTGCTGTTGCCCCCGGGTTTCGCTGCCTTCCAAAACTGTTTCTGTGCAGAGTATCTGTTCATGGGACACAATCTGAAAAGGCAGTCTGTCGAAAAGGGACAAAAGATATCAAGAGTTAAGACCTCTTCATTTGGAATCAGACTGCCTGATCTCCCCCTAAGGAGCCCATATTTTTCATTGGCTCAGGTTCAAAATTTAATTTTGATAAGTGGAAAAGTATGCCCTCAATCACTAATGATTACAGTATTCTTATACCGAGTACCCCGATCTAGCTGCACCGCCATTAGGTAGCTAGGTGGACACATAGGCAAGTGTTTTTAACAACTGAACATTTTCTCTGTGTTGCGCTTCAGGTCACTGAAAATGCATATTTTTGAAAACAATAGCCAAGGGAAAGATTTTTGAAAGGAAAAAGGCATTTTTTGCCTGATACATCACAAACTGCTAGCTGATGCCACTCTGCTACACTACCATTGTTGTTTGCAGGTGTTGTTAAACTCTTGCTGTTTTAAAGTGCTGATAACTGGACTATTTACAGTACGTGATCACACACTCATTCTCACTATGATGCTGGATTAAAAACAAACGCTGCCAATGTTTCAGAGGAGACCCGGTGTTATTGTTTCATAAGTGACCGTGTTGGCTGGTGCCCCATGGCCACTTGCTCTGTGGTTGCAAAACTTTTTAATAACAGGATTTGATCCAGATCATCAGATATGTCTCCAGTTGAAATACAAACACAGAAATATTAATCTGAAACTTCAGCAATCATCAGTCAACATAGCCACAAGTTAAAGCGTAACGCCAGTCAGACATGGTGGTAGGAATAGATACAATAAACAAAACTGCTTTTGCATGAAAATGGCATAAAACCAGAGGAGGGAAATCTCAGTTTTTAAAAATACCCGCTTATGTGTGGACATAGCCTGAGACACTCTGTCAGGTCTCCTATCACTTCAAAGCTCCATTCCCCATGTGGGCCCAGTCTCCTCTAATTGGTTGACTGGCCTACTTTGTTGTGATTGGTAAGTTCAGTACTGCTCAGCGCCATGTTGTCAGCAATCCTGCAAACATTTAATGGTCAATTTTCTGCACTGAGCTTGCCAACACGAGCCAATAAGCTTAAACAGCTGACCAAACAATGGTGGGACCTAACACTGGCAGAGGCATGTTAAACACTCTAAACACAGAAATTAAAAACACAAGAAATTTCAGTTTTAGTAGTAGTTTTGGTAGTGCCCAAACAACTGTATCACCAGTTGTATGTATAGTAGGTTGCATCAGGGCTGGGTGATTACCCAAAACATAAAACATCTAGATTCCTGATTTTGATCTAATTTTTCCTCTCAATGAGAAAAAAAGCTCCAAAGTAGTTACACAATATAAGTCTTGATTTAATCATTACATTTTAATGGTTTAAGTCACAAAAGTAAAATTAATTTCCCTTTAAGAATTACAAGCTGTAATTATGTTATCAAGAGAGGTTGTCAAGATTGTCCTCACGAAATGCCACAACCTCTAACGTAC
Source organism: Cetoscarus ocellatus (assembly GCA_037902135.1). Lineage (NCBI taxonomy): Eukaryota > Metazoa > Chordata > Actinopteri > Labriformes > Labridae > Cetoscarus > Cetoscarus ocellatus. Next base: position 381,818 of record JBAMNC010000575.1, read on the forward strand.
AGACAAGGAAATATGACAAGTCACTTGTCACTCAGTGCCTCACACAACAGTGGGTAATAAAAGGAGATCACAGTGTATTATGTGCTTTAAGGTGTGTAAACTTGACAGTATGCAGCTGAATAATTTTGGCACTTTGCAGACATCATTTTAAGATCAGTTTTGACATTGTTTTTATAGCCATGTGTGCAGCTAAATGTGATAGTTTTTAAAAATGTGTATTGGAGCAACACTTTAAACACAGTTTATAAAGACCTGAAGCCATGGGGGCTATCAAACAAAACAAAATAAAAGCTAATGGGTTGAGACCAATGATTGTAAAAAAAAGAAAAAAGGAAAAAAATAGAAAAAAAAAATAGAGAGTGACCGAAAGTCACCTCAGCCCACCTCCACCATTTCCTTTTGTTGTAAATTGAGGACTCTAAACAATAAAAACTACCCTCCATTGGTTATGGATATATTCCACATAATGAGGGAAAACTTTTTTAAGGTGGACTTCTTGGTTTGCTCTGGGAGCTTTCACAAAGCATTCTGGGTCTGCTAACAGTGTGAATCAAGAGGTCCACTTGCAGGAGCTTTTTACCCTCATTATTTGAAATTCACAAAGCAGAAATGTTTGCCTTCTGTTTACTGAACACACCTTACAGAGTGCAGTCTTTGTTGGCCCACATTTTCAAAGGGGAGTTAGACATGAAGGTGGTCTTTACTCAACCTCAAAATGTCTAACTGGACGATTGTATTGTGGGGTATAGACACTGAGTTACATGTATAAGGGGGAGTTTTGGCAAAAGAACAGACAGTAACCAGAAAACAATGTTGGTCTGAGTTAGCGGCAAAATATATGAATAAGAACAGCAAAATTAAGAGGCAGGTGCTGCTTGCTTGTGCAGCAGTCTTTAACACAGTATGATGCGTATTCATGGAAAATTAAAAAAGACGTGTTTGTCAAGGCAGGTCGGGGTCAAAGCAATAAAAACGAATTTCCTGTTTGAGGCCATGTAAATACCCCACTAAGTTATAAATATGTATACATTAATACATATTAGGGCTGAAAGATATATCGTTATCGTATCGATATCGATATCGAGATATGAACATTCAAGATATTAATATCGAAAAAACAATGATATAGATTTCCCCCGCTCTCGCCCTGCATGTACAGCTCCGTAAGTCACAACAAATTTCATTTTTACGATTGCCCTTGAATGCACCACTAAGGCCAGCCAACCACAAACCTTTTTTACTTTCAAACCATTTTTATTTTTCTGAAAAATGCTTGGTTTTCACCGAACCCGCAGTCATATCGTATCGATATCAAGATATCTGGCATGAATATCGAGATATGAAATTTTGTCCATATCGTTCAGTCCTAATACATATACACACGTATTTCTTAACAAATTATTTAGACCTCCGCCCAGTGTAAGGTTTATGCCACAGCTGCCCTAAATAATCAGCACTGGTAATTATTAAAATCGTTTTTTTAAGATTCTGTAATGGTTAATAACCCGGTAGAATCTCTTTATCAGAAACTATGTTTTTAATGCTAAAATATAATTAGTGTTGTTATCAATGAATTTTCAGATTCACTGTTTTACTACAATAAACAAAAGAAAACAGTAAAGCACATTATTATTTACTGATTAAGATGTCAAGTTATAGCTTTTATTAAATTACATTCCTGATGAGAAAAAATAGCTTTAGTTGTTGAATGCGTTGCCTGATTCATTTCTGACTTCTCAGAGAAGGACAGTGAGCTCAAATATGGTATAAAAGGGTAATTCAGTTTAAAGTTCTCCGTTCCTGTTCAAAATGTCTGTCCAATGAAAATAACACTTTCAGTTTTAAACAAATTTTTGAAAGTTTTCTAAAACATTCAAGTTTTCTCATTTTTTACGACATTTGGCCTATTAAATTTGTTAAGCACTGTATACATGAACACATACTGTATATATGGACTTTGGCTTTTATGGCACTTTTTGTCCCCCTGACCAATCACAGAGCCCTAACTCCACAGGTCAAAACTACCCATTCACACGCTGATGGTGGTGGCTTCTATGTCTGTGTCCATCACTCACATTATACCATTTACCCAATTTACAAGACACCACTGCAGCAGAAAGAGCAAACTGGGTTAAGCGTCTTGCCCAAAAACACACTTAAATGTGACTGCAGGAGCTAGGAATCACACCCCCTATGGCCGACTCCACCACTGTCTCACAGCCAACCCAAGGGATTTTGCTGATTCCTCGGATCATGCTGGTTTGTGCACTCATTCAAGTTACTTCCTCCAATCTTTTTTATTTATTGTTTTTATTCATGAATCAGAGGCAGTGTTAATTCTCTACAAGATCTCACTCACAGTTACTGTAGCTTAAACTTCCAGCCTTGTTAAGTTGCTCAGAGAGATTTCATTTTTTTAAAAAAAAAAACATATCTGCATTGACGTATTAAATTTATATGATAAAAAATGTCAAAATACAACAGAAAAAAATCACCCCACACTTGCTAAAATATAGCTGACTTGTTAAAATTATCCAAAAACTGATAGATGATCACCTTACCAGACAACTGAATTAATTACTTATCTTATTTGTTAACTGGAACAGGGAAACAGGTGACATATATGTGGGGTAAAAATAGCCGCCACAGCAACCTCCATTAGAAATACAGCCAACACACAAGTCACCTGGGATTAGACATGGGGTGGAGGAAAGGAGAGCCAGAACAGATGAGGCCAAGGTTGAAAAATGAAAATGGGGCACTGGGAGAAAAGTCTGTCTGCCAGGGATGAGCGGTCAGGGTTATGGAGGAAGTATGTGGAAATGAAGGGCTGGGGCTACAGTATGTGTAAAAATGAGAGTTTACCACAAAAAGTAGTGACCAAATAATGTATCAAAACACAGATGATATTAAAGCACAGATGTGTGCTGAAGTTGAACTGTGAGAAATATTCAGATTCTTCTTTGGCATGATTTATTACTGCTGTCATTAGTCTTTAAAGTTTTGACTTAGTAAGAGCTGCTATAAAAAAAGGACCTATTATAAGGCCCGATAAAACCCACGAGCATGGACTTGTAGACAGAAACATGGACTTGGACATCAAAGCATAATTCAATACAAACGCGGAATATCACGGAAATGTATGACATTTCACATAAAAGTCTTTTTTTTTTTTTTTTTTTAAAAAGGAACACATCTCTCAGGAAAATGCTCCGAGGGGGCCACTAAGGCTGGGACAATGCATGCTTCACTTCTTCGCCCCCTCCTCCCCCGCTAAATAACAATGCAAACATGTCAAAGCAGCTGCCTGAGACACCGGCTAAGTTGGCAAAGAAGCTACAAAACTACAGGCTAACTCCTAAGTAAAGGGTACAGCAGTTTCCCAATGATTATTATGTGTCAGGCGATCAAATGTTCTGCAGATTTTGTCAACATACTGTTTACTGGACCCGTAAAGATAAACGTGAGGACCACGTGAAGAGTGACAAACACCTAAGGAAAAAAAGAGGAGCACCGTACTGCAGCTAAGCAGGGTTAAATTTGCGGAAAATACGAAAACCAAATTCTCAAATTATTAAAAAAGAAAAAAACAGAATATGGTAAAATTAAAAAAGAATTTAGGAGGAAAAAAAAAGGTTTTTATAGGGCCCTACCATTAAGTCTTGTTTCACAATATGCTTTTATGATTAAAAAGGTTACACCAAGACCAGCAAGCAGGTGGTTCAGCCAATTTAAAAAGCGGAGCTACCTTTTAAACTACCTTCTGCTTTTTAAATTCAGCTCATTAAAAAGTGGAACTACCTGCAATAATGTAAAAAGGGGCACGCAATGACTTCTGTGTGTGCAGGCATGTGTGTCACTGTTGACGTGAGTCCTCAATAATGTGATAGTAGATAAGCAGGAGACAGAAGCTGCAGTTACACCTACAGAGCTTAAATCTCAGTGTATTGTTGTACTTTACAGTTTAGTAACAGACATTACCCCGCCATCTGGAGCATAACCCTCTGAAATTCACTCACTAAACTGAAAATCTACCTGCCACTGGCGTGTGTTAAATTCTGACCCTGCTACTAAGCATCTAAACTGAACTATAACCCTGTCTCATCTTAAATGTGCATGTAAACACTGAGAGGGTTCTCCCAGGAGGCCACTGTCCTCTCCTAAATGTTGATCAAATTCACCTCCAGATGGTTCTGACTGCAGCAGAAGACCTAACACCCCCTCTTTCACTGTATGCAGACTCATCTCTGTCCTGGATTAGGTCAATGACAAAAGTGTCATCTGGAAACTTCTAGAGTTTAACAAAAGGGTCCCTTGAGATGCAGTCATCAGTGTAGAGGAGGATAAAAGTAGCACCCATGATGCACTGTGAGCTGTTTTATGCTTACATTGCAAGTTTAATATTCAGTAAGCAGTGAATTAGTGACTACTTGAGCGATAACCGGCATGATGGTCTTGCGTTATGTGAGGTAAAGAGCTGCCAGACAGTGCAACTATGACGGTGGATAAAACAGTGGGTTGTTTTTTTAGTAGACTGATTAAGAGAAATGGCATAGGGCAGGGATGAAAATGAGAGCTAAAGACCTTGTACCTCCCAAATGTATTTGCAAAATCAAGTCAGGGATAAGTTGTGCTGAACTTGGCAAAATCCTTCAAGAGTTCTTGAAGTATAAAGTTCACTTTCAAGACATTATCATAAAGTAAAGGACATTTGACCTTGTCCTTCCAAAACCTCAAAAGTCATTCTCAAGTAAAATATTGAGAATGAGACTGGGTATCTGGTTAATGGTCTGGGTTTTGCTTGTAGTCACCAGAGCACACCAACAGTAGCATTTGAATATGGGTGTCCTATTTTTAGCATTTTACTTTAAAACAAGGGTGCCAGAGACAGCGTTATATTTTCTTGCTGTGCAGTGTCACAGTCAAGTTGTTAAAATCATAGACACCCTACTTGTGAGAAGATCAACTTCTCATACTATAAACAGCATTTTCATCTTCATGTTACATAGATTATACTCTGAGAACATCTCCAGGTAAGAGCAACATGAGCATAGGGACTGTATTTGGCTAATTAGAACAGTGGTACTGCACTTCCCGTACAGAGAGGGGACATGATATTAAACTGTGGGGAATTCAGTTCTCAGCTCCTGGTGATAAATCCAACCAAGATGAAAGTTAAAACCATGCATAAAAAATATTGTGAACTGAATTCACAAAGCATGAAAATCAAGCAATTCAAAGGAAAGGAAATAGTGATTTTCATTCTTGTATGATCAGTAACATGTGATGTCAAAGTATGTTAAGTTGGCTTTTTAATAACTAATTACTGGGATAAACCCTAATGGCTCATACTTCAATGTAGGTCTGCACAATATTAAAAAACTGGCATTCTGATTTTTGTTCTTGTGTGATATGTATTGCATTTTTTTTTAATCAAAAAAACTACATACCTGTTTAAAATTTTATGTATATTAGGTTCACATCAATTCAACAATAACATTTTTAAACTTATTTGGGACACTGGAGACACTGGAATTTTGAAGTACTTTGTATTTTTAGCTCCTTCTTCTTAGCTGGAGGAGGGCGGGAAGGGGGCTTATAGAGTTTTGGCCCTAAATGTTTCTTCAGAAGCCGCAGGACTTTTGGGTTGTGAAGAAAATTACTACTCACACCAACTTCAGAAGGTATTACCTGAATCAACCTGAGCAAGTCAATGCACATTTTTAAAGGAATGATAATTCAATCTGTAGCCAAATTCAAATGCTATTTCTAATGCTAATCTTCAACATGTTGTATTATGGTTTCAGAAAGCTGGTGAAAAAGAGAAGGTCTGCACACTGAAAGCTGCTACAGAGTCAGACTCAGTTTTTTTCTCTTTTTGCACCTAGAGATGGAAGCGTCAATATGTAGTGTTGAAGTTCTTTCACAAGAGCTCTTTTGGTATTGATTAATCCCCTGAAATATTGATAGTAAATAAATATTCTAACAAAGTGTTTATCTGTGAAGTTCTATGGACTGTTCTGAATGTTTCTTTCTTTATTTGGGCCAAGACTGAACCATTTTCCATGTCATGTGACTGTGGAGACCAACCAGGTTTATCACACAAAAACAAAACAACAGAGTCCTAAATGAGCATAGTCTTTTTGTTTGTATTTGTATTTATGTAATCATTTTTTGTCACTTAAGTCTGTAATTGTGTAATATAAATGTTGGTTTTATGAATGTTTCTTTGGTGTGCTGTGGAAATTTACTTTTGCATGAGTGTTTAATATTTTTAGACCTTTTAGGTAACATGTTATAAGGTAACTTAATCACATATGTAAGCACATATGGACTTTTCAGGTATCAGCCTTAGGTTCACACATCACCGATGGCCTTAAGTCATAAGTGTCAGCACTAGATGTTCTTCATAGAATTACAATGCTCATGCTACAGGAGGACACACAGCTACACAGAGGCCCAGGTGTCTGACCTTGGCTGAATCCTAACCTTTTGGGGATCTGTTGCTCAGTATCAGCTGTTTACGTCTAGTGTTCCTGAGATGTCTCCAACTCTTTGTATGTTATGTTTTCCAGACACACATTCTCACGAGAACTCACAAGCACTCATACAGACCACTCACAAGCACACTTCACACACACACCAGCACACACACACAGGTTTTTAAAATAACCTGATTTAATGCTGAGTGTCAGACTTTCTTCTCAGCTGACGGACTGCCCATCACTGATCATTCTGATTGTCTCCTTTCTTACAAGATTTTATTTTTCCTCTATCGTAATAAAAACTCACAAAGGCAGTATTTGGTTCAAGATCCTCCATTTCAACTTTTTGGGGAACATAAACAAGTTTTTTTCCCACAACAGGTGAAAAAATTAAGCTTTTGACATTTAAAATCTCCATTTATGTTTAAAATGGGGGGGGGAAATTGTTCCTGGTACGACCTAACTGAACTTAAACTAAAATTAACTCTTCTTTATTTGGGCTGAGGCCCCCCTTACCCCCTCTTGCTTCACCCTTGCACTTCTCCATTTACCTCACGCTGAGTACAGCAGAAGGAAAATTGATGAGAGAGAGAAAAAAAAATAAAGCAACATTCCCCGAAAGGACAAAGTTTACATACAAACTTGCTGCTAGTGACTGTGATACTGAAACATCGTCAACCACTTCTAACAATATTAAAAGTTACATTCAGTCGACATCACAGGAACTTGAAATGTAATAAAGATCATCATGTCGAGCTAGCTGTGACTCACGTGGACGTGTGGCTGAAAAAGAAACCTTCACAGCAGAACGTTTGTGTTAACAGGGTGTATATTCAGTCAGAATATTGACGAGCAGCAGGACCATAGCGGTAAATTGCTCACTTAAGTTCTTCCATGCATGACTAAGCATCTACCTAACACATATCAGTTTATCGTGACTGGATTGTTGTTTGCAGCTTTAATGTGCAAGTAGGATGCACACAGTCCCTGTATGCAAACTGGTCAGTTCTATGACTGTTGAGGCTGCTTTTGGACCACTTTCATTATTAGTCATAGACATGAAAGAAAATACAGGCAGTCTCATTTTTTATAGAACAAAGAAATGCTAGCAGGCCTGCCCACAGAAATGGTTGGGCCCTTGGCATTAGGTCTAGCTAATGGGCCTTTCTCATATGTAATTCAATATCAATGTGTAGGAAATGTCTGTGGACTTGCGGTTGATTTGCACACCCCATGTATAGGCAACAGTCCTTGAAATAGCTAGCCTGGTTTATATGCAGCCTGTGGCTCCCATGTCATTTCACACTCTCTCTTACCAACCTTCACTCAAATAAAGGCAGACCAAATCAAAAAATACATGCTACCAGACAATAATAGTATCAACATGTGCATTTGCTTTGCTCTAACCACTAATTTCAATGGTTCCATCCACAACAAGAATGTCACAAAAAAATGAGCTTACCATTTCAGGAGGGACTGTACACTTTCAAACAGGCATAGAAAACTAAAGTCATTTATATAAGCAATGTTAGGTATTTAGATTGAAAATTACAGGAAATCATGGTCTAAACCCCATCTTAATATGAATAAGATGGTATAGATATGTAAAAATACATTTTTCACAAACAACAGGAAATAAAACCACAACTGTGATATCAAAACTTGCAAGTGTTGAGTACAAGAAAACAAAAATGCAAATTATCAGAATACGTTGAGCAGAAGACAAGTTTTTGAGTCTTACCTCTGAATTTCTTGGGTGGGTTGTTGAGGTCGCCTGTGTCTGGTTGTACCACACAGCGATCATCCACAAGCCTGGGGATACAGACATCATCATCATTATTGTGAGCCCATCAGATAATCAGAGATTTTAATGCCATTCACTTGACGGCTTCACACCCATTAAAGCTTTAATTTTTCACTGATCACCAAAATGTAATGCTGGTATGAATCTTGTGACAAACCCTAATAGCAAATAATGTGATAATAAAGCCAGCAGAAACTGGGTCATATAATTATAATTAATCAAGAAGCTTTGCTACCCCAAAAATAAATCTTTTTAGTAAATGGACTTGCATGGTGCTTTTAATGTCATCCGACAACTCACTTTCACCTCAGGACTTATCTGTTTGATTACTTAAACCTAGGGTTGCAAAATTCTGGGAGTTTTCAAAGCTGGAAATTGTTCATGGGAATAATCAGGATTAAACCTGGAATTTACATAACTGAAGGTTGGCAAGTAGATAAAGAAATTAACTGGCCAAAAAGATTTTTACCAGCCAAAATAATAAATTAGGGATGCACAATATTATTGGCACATTATCAGCAGATACTGGCCTAAAAAGTTTAATATCTGTTTTGGCCTGTATTTAGACATTTTTTCCATTATTTACAACCAATATATCAGACAGACATATAGACCAGGTATATATCCTATATCCAAATATATCCTTTATAGAAGCTGTAATATCAACAAAGTACTCAAATGTATCATAAGGCCTCACCTTATCATCAATGCATGGGTGATGACATCTGCACGTGTTCTGTTGCAGTAAAGGATAATAGTGGTGCGCAATGTTTTTGTGTCTGTCAGTATGTGTTGGTGTGTCATTGTCAGTGCGACTGTGATGCTGTGACAGCAAACCACAGGAGACAAAAGCTGCAGTTACACTTGCAGAGCTTAAATCTCAGCATATTTTTGTACACTAAAATTCAGTTATAATATTTACCTGCAATGTGGCGAATATCCCTCTAACATTTACTCACTTAACTGAAAATCTATCTGCCATTGGCGTTGTGGGGATGGGGTGGGGGGCATTAATTTGGGCATGGCTGATGGTGACAGGCAGGCCAGTCTAAGTATTTCAGAAAGTGCTCACCTACTGTGATTTTCAAGCACAACCCTCTCTACAGTTTATAGACAATGGTCCATAAAAGAGAACAACATTTCTTGCTGTTGCCAGAGGGCAAAGTTGAATAGCCATCAATATGATCAAAGGCAACAGCAATTCATAACTGCTTGTTACAAACAAGGTGTTCAGAAGACAATTTCTGAACACATAACATCAAATCTTGAGGCAGATGGGCTACAGCAGCAGATAACCACATTAGATACCACTCCTGTTAGCTAAGAATAGCAAACTTAAGCTACAATTTACATAGGCTCACCAATACTGGACACTGATTGGGAAAATGTTCCCAGGTCTATTGAGTTTTGATTGTTTTGTTGCAAGATTCAGAGGGTAGGGTCAGAATCTGCATACAAGCATACTGTAGATTCATCCTGCCTTGTATCATCGGTTCAGATTGGTGGTGGCGTAATGTGTGGGGGATACTGTTTTGGCACACTTTGGGCCCCATAGTAACACCTGAGCGTTGTTTATGCTTGCTGACAATGTCCATCTCTTAATCACCACAGTGTCCCTATCTTTTGATGGCTACTTCAATAGGATAACATGCCATGTCACAAAGCTTAAATAACCTCAAACAGGTTTCTTGAACATGGGAATGGGTTCACTATGCTCCAGTGGCCTCCATGGTTACCAGACCTCTATCCAATTAAACATCATGGATGCACAGCCAATAAATCTGCAGCAACTGTGTGATGCTATCATGTTTCCATATAGCCTATGTCACAAAGTATAAGGCAGTTCCAAAGGCAAAATAGGGTCCAACACGGCATGAGCAAAGTGTACCTCAAAAAGTGGCCGGTGAGCATAAGTTATGGTAGACATTTATTAATCAGAGATCTCCTTCTCGACCTCCCTGTCTGCCTTACTCTGCAAGCAGTTTTTGAGCCTATGTCAGTCAAGTGCATGTATTGATCTGTCTTAGATCTTAATTTCTAAAAACCCTGAAAAACACTCAGACCACTTCTGTGCATATATTAACACTGCAATTCATTTTACAGGCTAACTACAAAATAAAGAGTTATCAATGTGTCTGTTTTACATAAGCGCATCATTCAACCCCTCCTGTAAAGAATAAACCCTATGACGTTCATGGTATAAGAAAATTTACACAATGTTCTGGACAATGCAAAGGTGAGCCCAGTAAAACTGAAATTGTATCCGCTGGCCTAATCTGCCATAGTGACCAATGCAACAGACAAAAACAATCATGAGGTCTGACCTTCACATTACACATAAATGATTTCTAGCTTACTGACACTGTGAGGAGTGAAGGATATCGTTTTAACATCACATCACGCTGGACTGAATCAGTATGAACAGGTACCCAAAGCCCAGGCAGTACGTTAGCACTGTTTTATAAAAAGCTGGGATAGTGCATCATAGCTTAACTACAGCTACAGGATAAACTCAATCACATCTTGATGGTCAAGTTTGCCTCATCTCAGGTTCATATTTTTGGTTTTGATGACTGCTAGAGTATGTTTACAGTCACTAAGGTTAAAAAAACCTTCTGGCTTTCATATACTCAGTATTCCTGATCCACCTGTAGTCTCACTTTGTCTAAGACACTGGGCCCTGTTTAACTTGATCTGTTGAACAGTATACTTTGTGGTAATTGGTCAGTTCAGC
>JBAMNC010000576.1:0-70650 GCA_037902135.1 Cetoscarus ocellatus
ACAGTACACCAACAGCAATACATTTTTCTACCACCTATGCTCTACACTGGGCATGCTGCCTAAGGCCAATGAGCTTGAGCTACAGATGTTAGAGTGGTATGATGTCACAGTGGTAGGCCTATTCAGAGGACTGAGGAAATGAGCCGTTTCAGGCAGCAACTGTAGCTGTTCACATGAGAAGAGGGAGAAGTCCCAAAGTCACAGACTTCGTTGTCTTGAGTATAGAAGTACTACAGAAACATGCAAAACACACTAAGAGGATATAAGCTCTAAAAAGAATAGTGGGACTTCTTAATTGTGGTTGTGCGTTACCTAAACTTGATAATTCTTTTGATTTTGATGACTGCTAAATCGTGTTTACAATCACATATATTGAAAAAAGTGATATCTGCTTTCTCAGATTGTTTCCCCCCGATATTCTCAGTCCATCTGAGACACATTGTTGGAGCTCCTGTCATTTCAAGGCCCCCTTCCCCACATGGGCCAAGTCTGCTCTGATTGGTTGATTGGTATTTTCTTTGGTAATTGGTAGGGGTGCATGATATTGGATTTTTGCCGATATCCGATATGCAGATATTTTTTAATTCATTATCGTCGATACCGATACCGATACCGATACTTCTGGTCAAGAGCACAAGCTCTGTACTCAATAAAAATTAACTTGTTTTGTCAGTGTTACAGTATATTTTTGCGAGAAACAGATGTGAAACAAGAAAAACAGCATTTAACTCTTGCAAAAATGAATGAGTGATGAGAAGGTGCATCAATATTACACATTTGTGTAATTTGCCAATATTCCAGCTGATCTATGGCTGATATGTGTGGCCGATATATCGGCTGTAAATATCTGCAAAAATTTCAATATCAGCCGATACGATACTTAAGTTTTTAGGTTGATATCGCACGATATCGATATCAAACCTATAATATCGTGCATCCCTAGTAATTGGTCAGTTCAGTGCCATTCAGCACTATTTTCAATGGCTGTGCATTTGGCTTTCCACTTTAAGCCAATGGGCTTGAATAAATTATGTTACAGTCGTTGATAGCATTAGGTCTGGGGTCTTTAAGACAGCTACTGCTGCTATATATATGAGGACAGGTCCATTTGCAGCGGACTTTAGTGTCTTGGGCATAGCAGTACTCTATCACACTGAAGAAACAAGTAAAACACACTAAAGAGAAAAAAGCTTAATATGGGCTTTTGAAAATGTAATTTAGAGTGTTCAACTCAATTTAAAAAGGCTCCTACAAACCCAGCTCAGCAATGGATGGAGCAAGGGTAGAGATAAACTCTCTAACTAGGCAGTCAAGAAAATAATGTGTTGAGGAATTAAAAACAAATATGCAAAGCGGCAGAAAGAGAAGATGATGACAGGGATCTCTAAACCGGTGCACAACATATAATTCCAGTAACAGTCTGGTTCATTTTTAAGACTGCAACACTGTTTCCTCATTTTATAACTCAGAGGCAACCTCGCAGGACTTGTCTCTCCTGTTCTTTAAATAATAAATATATTGTGTTTAAGAAACAGTTTTACGGCACCATCTTACTCTGCAAATCTGAGCGAGCCCCCGGGAATAGTATCCAGGAGCACAGAAGCACAAATACAACACTTTCGTAGGATGCTCTGGCTGGTCCAGTCAGTTACATCTTTTTATAGCTCATGCAGTGTAAACTGCAACACAGATCCACTATGATGATGGAGGAATAAAGGACACAATCTATGAGGGGTCATCCGTATCCAAACTCATAAATAAAACAGTGCTGCATGCTGGGATACGTCTGCATCTCTTTCCAGAGCATTAAGATGTTGCTCCAGCAGTGTTCAAGGTGGCTGCAGCTGTCTGTCAGGGGTCACATTCAGAGCGCTGGCAGCAAAAGCAACACCTCGTACCATAGAGCTATTTATAGCAACAACAATGGAGGAGTGAGTGCGTATGTGTGTGTATGAGTGTGTGCATGTGTGAGTGTATATCTGTAGGTGTGTGTGTATGTAAGCCTGTGCATGTGCGAGTGTGTGTAGGGGCTGATTACTAAGCATGCCAATATGAGATGGCAAATTTGACAAACAAGCTCTGTCATGGTTGCCATCTTCAAAGCTGTGCACACATTTGTTGCTATGCTGAGTGACGCACTAAAACGAACTGTAAAAGAGCAATTTTTCAAAGAGGCGGCAAGGAGGGTTCAGTGCTGCCTGTGGTAAGTGGTTTGTACAAAAGGGGCAATACGGCAAGAGGAGGAAGATTGCAGCGCTCAGTGCTTTGGCATTAAAAAAAGAAAACAAAACAGGTGCTGTGCTCATCCAAGCAAGGAAATAAAGGAAGATAAGAGCATGATGCAAAACAGTATGGAGTAGGGCTGCAGGTTGGAGATATCAAAAGTGAAATGAATGATACCAGGAATATCTGGTAGAGGCAGGGTTGCACAATATTATCAGCTTAACACTGGAATCTGCAAATAATAGCTAAGAAAGTACATGACTGTCATCAGCAGGTATAAAAGTTTGTGGAGTTTTAAGCAAAACAAAATGCCCAGTCTCAGCAGAGTTTTCTCTTTCAATTTTCCTTTCAACATAAGCATTTGTTCTCAGGACCAAATGTCTATGTCTGAGCGTAAACAAGGATGAATCATTAAATATACTTCACAAGTCCATCTGGGAAAGAGCCCATAGAAAGTGTTTGGGAATGTGCAAACCTTTTCAAAGCACACTCAGCAGGTGATTGGACGATTGTTCTGTCAATCACATTCGTTACGACCAATCAGATAATGAAGCATGCAGGCACTACTGCGGCAGTGTAAATGAATGAATGTAAGCCACCTCAATAACAATCAAAGCAAAACATTTTGGAACCGGAGTAAAAATATCCATCCTGTTGAGAATTTTGTAGTGTTGTTATGTGTTTTTCATTTATAAAGATTAACAAAAACGCGGTCAAGATCTGATTGAACTGCTACTGGAGCTGTTAGCATCTATGCTAATCTCTGTCCGAGCAGTCACTTCCTGCTGTCATCTTGCTTGTAGCTTCCTCCTTTCCCTGCTCTAATAGACTCTGATTGGGTTGTTCCACTTTGGTTTGAGCACAGTCATTGTAGATTGGAGCATGGCAAGATGGATCTGCCTGATTACAGACACTAAATCAGGCAGATCCATCTGCACTGCAAGGTTACAGCTAAAACCTGCCCCACACAAAATGTTTAAAATCTTAACTGATTTTGAAAACTGAGAGACCCTAAACATCAGAAATAATGATGGATATAATGGTCTTCATTGTACTTATACTGTAATAAGATCATCAACAAAGCAGACCCAATGCTATTCGACTTACCCATTAATAAGGATGTATATTGGCAAGAATCAGAAGACCAAATTCTTATAGATATGTCAAGATTCTATAAATAGGGTGATATATCACTTTTTTTTTACTAGTCTTTCCTCATACTGTACTGCATCAAGAATACAGTATCTATTCTGTCATCTATAAAACACATGGTCCCTGCAACATTAATAAACTTTGGTGTCATTCCTGGAACAGAAATTATAACAATACATCCAATGAAATGAAATGAAAGACAGTCCAATGGTTCAATGATCGCTCCTGTTGCCAAAGCGACACTGGGCAATGAAATATTGGTACAATCCCGTGCCATGCAAAATACCACTTTTTAATATTTTTGTAAATGCCTATTCACCAATAACCAGGATCTATTGGCAAGTTCCACTTCATCTCTTCAGTCAAAATATCAGAATAAAGAAGTTTTGCGTTTTGTTCCTCATTTAGAAAGGCCACTGGACCTACCCCTCTAGTTTGAAATTCTGACATCCATCCAACTTAATGGTAAGTGTTTACCGCCATCGCCATGGCTGAATTTACTGTGCTTCCTGCTTTAGCTAGACTGCTTTCTAGCTATAGTTCCTTTCCATGCAACAAAATTGAGGATTTGCTAGGCTGTTATTGGTGCTCCACCGACACTGGTACTTGTGCAGAATGTGGTTTTTGTGTTACTTTGTTTTACATCCTCAGGATTGACTTTAGGACCCACTTTGTACACCTGTGGTTTAATGTGGAGAATTTATTTTGATAGAAAGCAATAGATACAGGAAATTAATGCTTTATTGATCCTGAAAGAGGTTTAAAGGTATTATCTCACTCAAAAAAAGAGCACATCTTTATATGGTTTGCCACAGAGCTCAATGCCTGTCACCTGTTTGTTACAGTGACGTTTGAAAAGTCAAAAAGGCTTTCGTCCATTCATCATCTGTACAGCTTGTCCCTCTCAGGGTTGCGGAGGCCTTAAGTAGGCTTGGGTATTGAAAAACCAGTTCCAGTTAGGAGTTCAAAGCTGTTTGACACTGACTGCAGTCTTAAGGTGTGCAAAAGACATTAGTGTTTTTGGATATCTATAGTTATATCAGTATATTAAAACTCAGTTTCATATCATCAATTCATCATCACGGTTTTAAAGATATTCTGGGGCTTAAGGGGAAACACAAAGGGAATGGGCTTCAGGCTGAAATGGAGCCCGGGCCACCCACATGAGGCGAGAGTTTCAATACATGGTAATCTAATGGATGTAACCCGCTCGGTCACCAGAATCCCCCTTAATCATGTATAATCTGAACTGCTAAAAGAAAAAGAATCATATTACTGTGAGAATATTTTTCTAAGTGAGGGTACATGAAAAGTCAAGAAGGTGTTTCATTGGACAAAAGATTAGAGCATGCCCAAAAGACCTGGGTGTGGTAATAAAAAAAAAAAAAACATTTTTTACAGGGCATCTCACATTCAATAGAAGAATAGAGATTACTGCCAAAATCACATTTTTGAGTCAAACAGTTGCTTGATGGTGACTGCAGGTGTAAGGAATGTGAAAGCCTTAAACTTGAATTTTGACCTAATGTACTCTTTAATCTGTGTAAACACTGGGGATTTTTGGTCTGGCAGATTCTTTGTCACAGTTGGGTTCAGGAAATGCTCTCATGAATGCTTGACAGGAAGATTGATACCAATACTTGCCTCCTCTTTAATTATGTCTTTTTTAAGCCCTCTGTTGTTTCTGTGAATGCCAACTGTGGGTAGCATTTTGTTTTAATTGTACATAATGGTATGCACTCTTAACTTGATCCCTACAATTAAGGAAGAGGCAGGAAATCAAATGCTTCAGTGGTGCTTAGCATGTAGCAGCAAGAGGCACGCTTATTTGAGGCCAAAGCACCAACCAAGCACCATTCACTTTACAGCTCTTCATGAGACGCTGATCCTGTGCATTTATCAAGGAGTCAGCTCAGGTAGGAAAAAAGGTTAGTGATAATGACTGAATATCACTTCAAAAAATACCCTAAAACATACTGTTCTTGAGGATACCTAAATATTCTGGATTAACTGAAAGTTGTAGTAGCGATTTGCAGGATTTGCTGAATATGATTATGATAAATACTGGTGCTAAATTAATGAATTAACCAAATACATTGTGCAGATTTATACTTGAGCAACCAAGGGGCAAAGTCCAGACAAATCATGAAAAGACACAATTTAGAAGATAAAAAGCTGTTGTTTCTATCTCTTGAACTAAATTACTGAAAAAAAAATCTTCATTTGTTTCAGTAAAAGCAAATCAGATTCTACTACAGCTGTCCCAATCAGAGTTTTTGGCCCATGATCCTGATCCAAGTTTTTAAATATAAGTAGCTGCTGATACAGAAACCACATTTGATAATTATATTCACCGAGACAATGCAGTCTAGGGTGCTCAATTATGATTATTTCAATAGATACGGAGATCACAATTACTAAATGCAATCGAAATATACCTGTAAAAATACAGACACCTCAAAATGATGCTAATGATAATACTGGAAAAAGACCAAGCTCAATATGTAATGTGGCACAGTCATATTTTAATCTCAATTACTCAGTTTTCTTAATTATGAAAGGACATAATTGTAATTGAAATTAAAATTTGACTAATTGTCCAGCCCTAATACAGCTGAACACTGTATTTGACTGTATGGTGTTCATTATGTCTACAGTTTCTTAGAAATCTTTATTTTTTCTTTTATCTCAGACATGTATACTTTTCACGTACCTTGACATGTTTCGGTGGAAACTTCCACCTTCCTCAGAAGTGTCCCTTGGTGGTAGGTGTGACGTGTCTTATCAGCTGGTGTCACGCCTCCGTAACACCAGCTGATAAGACACGTCACACCTACCACCAAGTGACACTTCTGAGGAAGGTGGAAGTTTCCGCCGAAACATGTCAAGGTATGTGAAAAGCATACATTACCAGTAAAAAGTTTTAGAACACCCAAATTTTCCCAGTTATTTATTGCAACTCAAGTCATGCAAGTCCAATGAATATCTTGAAATGTCACAAACGTGAGTGCTGCGCTGCCATAGCTTAAAAGAAAAGGTTCGGTTACTCAAAACTGAAAAATTATGTGCATTTCAGAATTATACAAAAAGGCCTCTTTCAGGGAACATGAAATGGGTTAACAATTTAAAGCTGTTCTGCAGCAATGAAGGTTGATCAAGCCTTGAAAGCTGGGTCTACTAATTCCTACAGGTGTTCCAACTTTTCTTGATTGCTCACAACCCCCTCCGTCTGCAGAAAAGCATACCCTGTGGTACCATACCCTTGTGAGCATCAGTTGAACAGCACTGACTGCAGAAAGTCAGATGTTGCTACAAAAATGGCAAGAAAAAGGCAATTAACAATGGAAGAGAGACAGACCATCATAACACTTAAAAATGTAGGTCTGCTCGGTCAGAGTCGTGTTTACCCTACGATACGAAATATTCTCTCCACAGAAGTTTACTGGGAGAACTTGGTGGGTATTGTCTTTGACGAGATTCATGTCACATATAAGCGGCAAATGATACATCTGTGTGTTATCATTTAATGTAAGATAAGACGATGGTCTAAGGACTGAAGTACTCGTAGTTTAAGCTAATGGCTAACAACAGGGTCTAGCTGCTACGTCATACTGTGGCTTCAAGGTCCTCTGATAGATTGGCGCTTGTCTCCTCCATGTTGGCAGCATGTCCTTCACTCTTGGCAAAAGTGAATCAGACTGTATGGAGGGGAGCGCGGTCACGTGACTTACACAGGGAAAATAATCAAAATAATCGACATGGGTAAAATTACTTTGATTAGAGGGTCTAAATGTTGGTTTCGATTATTTTTCGATTTATTGCCCAGCCCTATTCTGTTGCATGTTTTTCGTTGTTGTATCAGTGTGTTTGTATTACAAGCAGGTTTATTACTCCCTCCACATAAAACAGTAGATTTGGATCCCTGATCAATTAGAAAATGCCAAAAGCAGCTCTGATCCAATACTTCTGATTGGTGTCAGGACATCCATGGTTTCTACCTGTTTCCAAATTTGAAAAAACAAATGGACCTGGTGAATTCTTGGATGTTCTGAGCAAGTCAATACATCCATCCATGTTATTCAAGGCCATCAACCCAGCACTACAGATTGTTTTTTTAATAACATGCAGCTCCGTTCCTGAGTTGCCATTTGTATGTGCTGTCAGTATTCTCCTGCACACTTGTACATTATTGTTCATCCACCAGTGACCTTGGATTATAAGAAACTATGTGGGTGTAGAAATGGTAAAAGGGTCATAAACCGGCAAAGAAAAGCAGACTTACCCTAGAGTGCTGATAAATCCACTTGTGGAACCCTCAGCATACAGGGAACAAATGTCCCCAATATGGAGGAAACTGGACATTTTGTCCGACATGGTTTCTTTGAATCAACTCCACCTGGAAAAGGTTCACAACATTAATATTAGCTATTATATTCAGTAATCAATCATACAAAGTTAATTATATAGCAGCACAAGTTAATTGTCAAGTAACAACAGTGGTGAAACCTTTACCAGGGAGCCCTGTCATCACATTTTATCAATGACATTTTTACCAGCAAAAGCTTGGTTTTAGTTGGGTTCAGACTATCTAAACTGCCTCAGCCCGTCCTACATGCACTGCCAAAAGTAAGATGATGCATAAGTATTGCTGAAAGAATGTCTTAAATCAGTAACTATGCTTAAATGGACTCAAGTACCCTGTTATAATTGTTTTTTGTGTACCCTGTTGTTGCATTTTAGCATGTGAGCATTATGTTCTGATTTCTTAAACCAGAGTCCTGCAGTTTTCTGGTTTCTGGAAGGAAGGTTTTCCCCCCAGGAGAACCTCAGAAACCTTATTACTGAGCTGGTTTCTAACAGCTTTCTTTAACTATGGCAGCTGAGGCACCAGATGCTGTAATCAGAAACCAGGATACTACCATGAATACAGGTACACTAATAACCAGATTTCTCTGTGTGCATGAAAACGTCATAGCCTGAATATGAACAAAATCTACTGTATCATAACCAGGATACTCAAGTCAATCCTAAAACAGTCATTCTATGTTTTTTATAGACAGATATTAACCTCAATTTTGTCCTTCGATGAATTAATGTTGTATTTTTTAGTATGCAGTCTGATTTTATAGAAAGTTTGAAGCTGAATCATTCAGATTAGTTTTAACCTTAAAGCTAAGCTACTGTATATTTTGACATTTGTGCCTATCACTTATTTAAGTGATCTTTTTAATAAGAAAACAAAATCCCTTCTAAGTAGATAAATTCACATTTACTTAATTACTGTGTTTCAGACAATGGTAGGAAACCAAAACATGCTGGTCTTAAATTTAGGTGACTTCTTTTCAGTCATTCTGAGGTTTGGAGTCTGGGTGAAAGAACCATAGTATAGTGTGGTTTGGGAACTTTGGTTACCATGAGGGCCACATTAACATCCCTCTGGATTAACAAGGGCCTAATTGTGACACTTTAAAGGACACTATCAATAAGACAATCAAAACTATTTAAAAAATGTTTTTTCTTTCATCAGAAATTGTATTTAAATTCTCAAGCTAAAAAACAGTAAAGCCATAACTATAAATATTTAACAATTTATTTATTTTGCATTGTTTTTACCACTAAGTCCAATTTGGAAAAAAAATTAACACTTTACAAAAGGTAACATGTCAATGTAGCAGCGTTAAAAATATTTGGTTATTGATGAATATTTAGATAGTTTGACTTACTTTTTTATCACTAATGTTTCATAGAAGACCATCACAGAAACCATCAAAGCAAATTAAGTCTACTATTTCCCTGTAAAGACTAAGATATAACCAGTTTTAAGACTATTGTCGAAATATTTCCTATTTTGCATGCTGTAGTGACAAACTAGACTTATGCACCACATCTATCAGTTTTCACCTTTACCGTTTCAGCTCCTGGAAATAAGAAATTTCCTGGCAGGAAATTGTGGCCCCTTGGTCCCTAGTTTCTTAGCCCTGGCATAAGTCATGACAAATACATCCTACATGGATCATTCCTAAATCAGACAAATACTTAAGGTCTCGCAGTAAAATGTGAATAATTTTAATTTTAGTGTAAAGGATTTTTACATAACTATTTTAACAGCAAGTTACTAACAATCAAAGAAGCTCTTATCCAGTGTTACAACCAACCCCAACAGAGGCTGGTCCCATTAACGCTGCAGTTTCAAGCTGTAATATTTACTCCCCTGTGACATTTGCCACCATTTTGAACATTGTGGAGACTGAGGGGGGGATGGTGGCGCTGTAAATGTGTGTGTCTGCATTTGCGGGCATGTCAAGCACAAGGTGTTACACGCTCTTTCACAATCCTGTAAAGCCGTGTCATATTGTAAACTGACAGAAGTATAGTATCCTCCTTGATTGTCTCATGGTGTAATGATGACAGAGCTTTACTGCTTTTACGTAACTGCAATGTGAAAAGGGCAAGAGTGAAAAGGGTTGGTTGTCCCTTCAGTTCAAAACGGCTTTTAGTTTTAGTATTTCAGTTTTGCCGATCATACCCCCATCCCGTGGCAATACGCTCACTATTCAGAGGTCAGTGGTGTCTCCCCGTCATGTACAAAAAACTGTGTCAGGTATAGGGATGAGAGGTACTAAGATTTTATTGATACCAATGTCATATCCGATTCTGCTTATCAGTCCAATTCTTTAATGATTCCCTTTTCAATTCCTGCTTGTTTTTCAGTGGCAACAATTTCAAACACATGACACTCCTGACATTCAGAAACGTGCTGTAGATAAATTCTTCTGCAAGTTGCTGGTGTTTCCATCCACTCAAAGTTGCGCAGTAGGTCAAAAATTAAGATACAATTTGACCTTTTCTGTCCCCTGTCTGCCATGGTTTTTGATGCCGTTGTCATCATTTGTGCCGAGTGCCTCTGACAAGAGCATGACGTCCTTGATTTTCAAGGTTTGTAGAATTAAGTGATAGGGAATTGATAGGCAAAAACACTAAAAATAATGATTCTCCATTAGGATTAGCTGTTGATTCCCATCCCTAGCCTTGTAAGAGGTACAATCCCAAATGGAAAACCAAAACAACAGAGTAAAGTTGAGTCGACTCAAGCAGATACCATGTAGTGTAAAAGTATAGTTTGGCTATTATAAGCAATGTGACAACCAACCCCAGTCTCCCCCACTTAAGTGTGAACTTTATCAAAACATAATTTTCGTAGTACAGCATCAACCATGAACTAAGTATTAAAAAAGGGACAAATAAAACATGTTTAATTGAAATTATGTGACCTTATTCCATCAGGTTTTCATCTATTTCTGAGTAAAAGTCCTGACTAAAACGTTTCAAATCCCTCCTCCCAACAAAGATAAATTGACAACACAATGTTTTCTCCACATATTCCGCTGTTAAAACATTTAAAGTGCTTTGAACATCGAGTAACAACAGTGATGCTACATGGACTCAAACTTCTCTGCTGGCTGAACCTAATCTCACGGTGTCGCTCCAGCGCACGAGCAGAAGCAAAAACAACAAATGAGCGCGTGGGCCACTTCCTCGACAGGGATGCTCTGAGCTCAATGGTAAAATGAACAATGCCTTGACTGTGAGAGTACACATCGATTTAAATATCATTACCTGGCAGGATTCAAGAGAAAGGCGTCAGAGCTGGATGGAGGGAGAAACGTGAGACGAAGTGGGTCAGCACAGGATCATGTCCGCGGCGCTATCCTCGGTTAAGTCCATGTTAGTGAAACTCCAGGTAAGGAGAGGCTGAGCGGCGTTATCTCTGACAGCTGAATGCGTCCTCGGCAACAATCCGCTTCTTACCTCCTCCACATGTCACTGCAGGGAACGCCCCTTTCGATGCTATTTATATATCAGAGGGGCATCATGGGTAATGTAGTGTGTCGACATTCAAATTAATGTCAGGAGCAATGAAAACAGTTAAAGGGGCATTTTTGACTTGAGAGCAGACTAGTATGAAAAACAGCTTGTATATTAAACCTTCTTTGTATATCATTTTTACCTGCTACAGATGCCTTATATCTATGCCCAGGGGCCCTGCTAGAAATTTTGGGCCCAATGAAAAGGAGTCACTTAGGGCCCTATCACAAACCAGTTCTGCACAGTTTCTCACACCAAAGCTATGTTTGCAAAGCAAATAAAGAGGCAAATGTAATGTTATAATTAAAAAAGACAAAACTGTTTATAATTATTACAGCCAAGTTTTTCTATTTGAAGACATAAACGTTGGAGACAACACTCTTAAGCTAAAAATTATGCTGTAAATGACAAATACAGCTCTGTAGTATGAGTGATTTTTGGGCATTTGGACCATTTTAAGCATTGTGTATACTATTAATCATTTACATTAAGGTGCACTCAGTCCTGATCAATCTCTGATCTACAAACACTGTCAAAGACATAACATTTTTGCAGATTATACATT
This sequence comes from Cetoscarus ocellatus, assembly GCA_037902135.1. Taxonomy (NCBI): domain Eukaryota; kingdom Metazoa; phylum Chordata; class Actinopteri; order Labriformes; family Labridae; genus Cetoscarus; species Cetoscarus ocellatus. The sequence goes on from JBAMNC010000576.1 coordinate 11,807, forward strand.
TGTCTTACTCCATACCTGTTTTAAAATGTCATTCATATATTTGGATATACACCAAAAAAAACGTAAATGAAGTTAAAACACTCTTCTTGATCTAAGGGGACACTTTTTAGTATAAATGCCAATTTAAGGGTGTTTAGCGTTGCAAAAGATGCCTGAATATCATATCAATATTTTTAGCAAAAACAAAAAAACAAACAAACAAGAAAATCTCATTTTTGTGAGTGACGAGTAAAGAAATCCTAAAACACCTACGCAAACATGACCTATTGGTTGTATTTGCAAGGAGCCCAAAGCAGTCAGGGCCCTTAGAGTCCTCCTCAGACTTACACTTTTTACCGGTAAGTCTTTTTAGGGATAAATAAGACTGCTGGCTATTTTTGCCCTCCCACATCATTTGATTGTGTTCATTTGACCAAAATAAGACCAAAATCTTGGCAAACAGTGATCATTTCACACTGCTGTCTGCTGTGTTTGGCACAAGCGTGTTGCTTTAGAAGAATTTCAGGATTTGTTTATTTTTTTCAGTGAAAAGTATTTAAATGTACAGTTTCTAAAAAAAAAAAAGTGACTACATTATATTTTCTAATAAAAGTAAGGCTGCATTAGGGAAGACCACTGTTGCCTGTCACACAAGCATAAATTGTGATTAGAGCATCTTTATGATCATTTCTAAATTAAATGGAAGCATTGGGTCTTGTGGTGAAATAGGAATCACTTTCATCTTTGTAAATCATTCTGACAGCATGTTGTAAGCCGTTAAAGATGCTCTGATCCACTGTTACAACCAACCACATTACAGGGTTTGTTGTTGCAGTGTACAAGTAAGATTAAAAAAAAACAAAACATGTACATATCCTTCTTTTTTGAGGCAGAGACACCAAATAAGTTCCAGAATTCAAACTTCATTTCAATCATCACTGCAGATTATGTTTGCCTAAGTCATAGCACTTCATCTTAAAGGTCTCAAAAGCAATTTTCTTTGCTTTTACTGTTGTTGGAGGGGATTGAAGGAGCAAGAGGACATGACACCTTTTATTCAGTTCACAGAGAAATGCACTAAGCCTCTTTAAAGAAAATGCCCCTAAAGGCACTCTGTTATTTACCTCCTGTGGTTTATTATGTAATAACTACACAGCCTTCACTTACATGTGTGTTTTCTGCTTAGCACAGGCAGATACCATGACTGTTAAGGCAATCCACTCCAGGGCCTGTAACCCTTCCTTCTCCCTCCCATCAGACACTGTTTGGGCAGCCAGCGCAGAACTCATTATCATCCTCCTGTAGCCTCCCTGCCCCTGGAGATCAGAGTGTTTCTAAAGGGGAGAGGAAAAGAGCTGCCTGATATTCTACAGAAACTAAATTTTCCTTTTTAATTCAACTTAAATCAAATCCTTGCCAAATAGAAACCCAAGACACAATATAAACACACCAGGACATGGGAAAATTAACGGGTTAAGTGACAACTATGACACCCATTCCTGCATGACCTTATGACAGAAGTTTAATACTAGCTACCACGTACAGTAGATTCCGCCAGGAAGCTGAAACAAAGCCAAAACAAACTATAAATACTACAAAAGGCATATACTCATACATAAGAAATAATGTCTTTCACACTCAATTTTTGTGTTCTATTGACAAACTTTCCTAATTGAAATGACAACAGCTGGACGAAATACTGTACATCAGCGTGATGAAGCAACACTCTATGGCGGGGATCATCAACTATATTTGTTCAAGGGCCAGTTTTTATTTTTCTTGGCATATGCTACGAGTGCTGTTTTTTAAAATAAAGGGCAATAATAATGTGGTCTAATTAACATGCTACCATTTTGACCTTGAAAGCTGCAAAGGCTATTAATATGCATTCCCATTTTTGTGTGGGAGTGAAAAGTTACAAGTAATTTGAATTTAATTAGCTATTTTTCATGCTTAGTAATGAGTAAAGTAATTAAAATAATAGGATGTTATTTGTAAAAAAGTATCTTGAAAGATTTCCTAAGTATCTTGTCCAGCACTGCTTGTTGCGTAGGCTTGGTCATTCTGGTCTAGGTGATCCACAGACTGAACCAAAAGGGAGAACAGGATTTGATAAAGGTTTCTCAAAATGTCTGCCTTCCCTCCTTGTTGTTATGTTACCCATCTGACAGGAGCCAGAGCAAGACATCCAGACCTCTGTCAACCATTATATACAACACAACCTCTGGGTCAGGTATGGTTAAAAGATCATAATGTGGACTGACCCAAAGTTGAGGTGAGTTTAACAGTTGATTCAAATAAAATTTTACCTTCAGATCATATAAACTGCATCTGAATAAAGATGACTAATCAAGAGGCTCATGATTGTTGAACGGGAAAACAACCACAAATTCCCAGCTCTGTTAAAGCATGGGGAGCCTTCTGTAAACAATTATTTGATGTAATTACCTGTCACATAAAGACCATAATGATGGTGTCACTGAATGATAACACCCATGTGAGGTGACTGTTGATGTCCACATCATTTCATGTGTTTCGTGTCAGAAACAGAAGCATGCACCATCTTATGAAGACAGGGTCATGCTGTGCATTTCAGAGTGTGAAAAGAGGTGAGATAAAGACATCAGTGGCATTTGCCGCCTCCTGTCAGAAACACTGCAGCAACAGGCAGTCAGATTTCCAGCTCTGTGACAAGGACATTGATGTTTTGTCTCTACTATCGGCTCAATGCCTTCCCTTTTTTTTCCTCTGCCCTTTTTTTTTTTTTTTTTACATTATTTTATCTTAGTGAGGAACAAATGTTCAGTGGTTTTATCATTTTAATAGGTTTACATGAACGCATTCAAATCATTGTATTTTACAATTTGATATTCATTGCATATACAGTATAACCTGGTTCAATAAAGTGGTTAAACTGGATTTAAAATGCACTTGTTCATTAAATATGAACACATTAATTATGATGTGCTGTAACATCTAGAGCTGATTTTTATGGGATGCTTTTGCCATCAATTCAAACAGGTTCTTGGGACTTGTTATCCGAGTCTCTAAATATTTTCTAACACTTAACAAAAGCAATAGATTCATGTAGAAGGTGACCTGACACACTCTATCGACTGTTCAATGTATTTCACTCTTGCATCTATGAAAGAGCCGATAGAAAGAGTTAGGGGATAGGCAGAAACTTTCAAAAGCATATCCAGCAGGTGATTGGACAATCAATCTGCCAATCACATTTATCACGGCCCAATCAGATAGTGCAGTAAGCGGGCACTCCTGCTGCAGTGTAAAGGACAGTGAGCCACTTTATAAAATGAAGTCTTGGCAAGACATGTCAGAAGTGGAGCAAAAATATGCTTTCTGTGAAGAAGTTTGTAGCGTTTTTATTTGTCCCACCTCTCCCTGCAAAGGACACTGACAGGGCCGTGCTGCTTTGGGCCACTCACAGTCACTGTAGGATGGAGCTTGGCAAGATGGTTGTGACTGAATAAAGACACTGAATCATCCTGATCTGTCTGCACTGTAAGGTCAAGGAGAAGGGCCACTGTTTACTAATGTTTCTGGTAACAATATCTGATACAGGCTGTTTTATCAGGTGCATTATCAGAGACAGTAGGGCAAGGCAAGGTAAATGTATTTATAGAGCACCATTCATATATAACAATTAATAGAGCTTTAGAACATTAGAGCATTAGAGCAGACATTATTACATTCAGAGCATTAGAGACACAGAATTAGTAAAAGTAGGACAGCAAAATAAGAACGATTGGAGAATTACAAGGTTAAAAGAAGAAATAAAATATAAAAAAATATATAAAATTAATTATAAGAACAGAGAGGATAATAAGAAGAAGCTGGACTATTGAGAAGGCTGATTAAAAGTGTCCTGTGACTTCTGTACAGGGGGTTACCTGCTTGGACATGACGTGGTATAATGACAGGATGCAGCAGAGATGCACTTCACGTGTATGGACAGACAGCAGTGCAGGTTAAGCACCAGTATGTTGTAAAGTTTGTAACTTAACTGTGTAGAAATCTAAGTCAGCTCTGAGTGATCTGGTTTATTTGCAATTGACCTATTTAAAGCATACTGACGTTTTGAGCGGGGTGACTGAAATTGGAGCAGACTCCTGTTATTGAACCAAAGCATTGAGAAAAGATGAATATCTGAAATGAAAAATATCTCACCATCAAGACTGAAATATAATGGAAGCAGCTGAAGCAGACTGACCTCACAGGGATTTGAGTAGTTTTTCCAAAACAGTGGAGAGTCTTACCTCTAAAATCTTAATGACGATCTATCACAGTGGATTATCTCCATTCATATCTAATAATAAAAATGTTGATAATATTGGCTTAGAGCATTTATCAGACTTTTTTCTTCTTTAATGATATAAATGTTGGCCAGTGTTCTTGATTCTGGAGGACTTTTAAACCAGAAAACACAGGGATTCATGTAAACTTTTGTGTAGATGTTCTGTGCCCTAGTCCAACAAAAATCTGTATCTGATGTGGCAGTATAAATAAAATCACTTATTTTGTAACAGACTCTCCTTACTGTTACTTTTTTCTGCATTTAGTGTTTAATAACAGTTTTATCCATCGTAAATACCTAATTCAAGTGACTATTATGTAGCTGTTCCCATCAATGTGTCTATAAGCAGTTCTGTCAAGTGTCTTTAAAGTATTTGAGTTTTGATGCAAGAGAGGAGAGGATAACTACAGCGTCCATGGATACAGTTTATAGACAACTTTAGTCAGTCTAAGGCAGAGAAAAAACAGACTTTCAGTCAGCAGAAACTAACTGTCATGAACCAGACCACAAAATAGGACCCAAATGCAGGACACGAGACAGATGAGGGCTTTCCAAAAAACGTAGTTAATTGCAGAAGGTGGTCGGTACACAGGCAGGCAAAAACACGGGCAGAGGTATCCAAAACGCTAAGCTAAAGGCAGAGTCAAAAAGGCTAAACAGGATCAAAGACAGATGAGGACTAGACGAAGAAGAATGCTGGAACATGACACAAGGTACTAACGAACTGGCAACAAGACAGGGGAAGACACAGGCTTTAAATACATGAGGTAATGAGGGTGGATGGGAAACAGCTGGGGAAGACAATCAGGGATCAGGTGTGACAAAGCCAGACAGGAAGCAAAACCTACGGAGACAAGGAGAGACAGGTGAATTATCAAAATAAAACAGGAAGCACAAGACAAGACACAAAACACAAACACAATACAGATAACTTAACTAAACACAGAAAACAGGCTCATGACACTAACATTTTGGTGATTAGTTGTTGATTTAACAAGTTTTAATAAATGATAAATGAACAATGGCTTATTCAATCTGAATGATTAGCGATTTGACTTCATGTACTTAAAGGAGTACTGAGGCCAACAGCAGGATAGATAGATAGATAGATAGATAGATAGATAGATAGATAGATAGATAGATAGATAGATAGATAGATAGATAGATATTCAAAGCATAACAATTGCCTTTTCCTGTGTTTTTCTCCACTGTTTTGGTTGATGATTAATTTTTCCAGAGGGCTTTTTCTGGACATGATATGACCACACCAAAACAATAATTACACACAGGGGGGAGATGACCTGAATGTAGACAAACATTGCTTTCAAGCATGAGTGTTGCAGTAAACTTTGGTGGGCGGGAGCAGAATTTCATTTTTATGGTAGCTTAGAAACATGGTTTTGTTTTGCTGACAACACAAGTTACTGTGACTGAAAGACTGAATACACCATACACGCATCAGAGAAGAAGCAGCGAAAAAACATAGGGTGCATCTGTGTGGGTGCATATATTGTGAGATTCATCATTATGTATGAGATAAAGGGAGTGTTCTCATGTGCAGATTCAGGCTGTCTTGGATGTGTGGGCACAATGGCTGATAGTTTTCCTGTCTGAGACTCTGTTGGTCTTTTGTGTGGGCCATGCCTGCAAAAAAAAATCCTCACATTCATCAGAAATGTCAGAGTAGAGCGAAGAGTCTAGATTCATGTTGTTGGTCTTCATTTCTTGATTCATTTAATGTTAAGTTCCAAAACCTGCTTCTGGCCTTTGTTTTGTTTTGTTTTGTTTTGTTTTGTTTTGTTTTGTTTTGTTTTGTTTTGTTTTGTTTTGTTTTGTTTTGTTTTGTTTTGTTTTGTTTTGTTTTGTTTTGTTTTAAGAAAAAATGGAGGTCCCTACATCACCCTTTCCTTAGTAGAGAAAATCTGGAGCATATGACTGCTGCTCTAGATCTCTGACAATGAAAAACTGTACACTGCCGCTTCTGGGAGCTGAACAACAGATATTCGCTAAAATATATTCCAAGCTTAATGTAAAATATGAATGATAATAAAATTTGACTAATCTTACAAGCTTAGCTGTATACATCAGTTGCACCAGAATTTTCTGTCTTCATTGGGACCGTGGCCTGGGGCTACTGGATAAAAGCAATACCAGGTTACTTTACCCAACGTGCACAGGACCATTTTGGGTTTATAGTGCAAAAAGGAGGCCCAACAGATGAAAGTCTATGATGCAGTCTTTGTCTGAAGGCCTCTTTGAGTCTGTGCCAGGGGCCTGATGTCATTAACAGTCTCTTAATGACATCAGGTCCCTTTAGACTTGGGCCAGTTGCACTGTCAAAGCTTATAAGGTTTAACATACCCCATTTTACTGGGACAACACACAGGACCAGGACATAGATGATTTGACCAAGAAAGCCTGCTTGATCTTTAGTCAGCCTTTCAACAAGAAGCTGAGGAACATACATCTTCCTTTACGCTATGAGAGGAACATACTATGTCTTCAATATCAGGCGTGGGGAATGTTAAAACAGCTGAAGAGTTATTGCAATTTGTCCCTGTGAGTAGAGGCACAACTTTTTCACAAAAATAAAAACATTCAGATCAAATCAATGTATTAAAACTCAACAAAAATAGAAATGCACAAAACAGTGTGAATGTATGAAGAGTGAAAATGTCCTGCAATTGCAATGGCACACTCCCTCATGTTTTGCGTCATCTGTGGCATATTGACAAGTGACAAAAGTCCACCTTGTACACTGGTAAATAACATTTTTGGGCATTTTAAGGTCATTTTGACTTAACCTCTTGAGTTTGCGCATTTAAATTTTTGTTATATACTTAAGTCCACAACAATAACAGCAACACTTCAAGCATACAGCATTAAGTAATAATTACATGTCAGGCCTCAGGAGTAGGTATCCTGCAGGAGAAATAATCTCATGCCAAGCAATCAACCACAAGACACCACTTACAAACACTCCACGCAGATGACAGGATCACTTCAGCACATCCCCTTGGTTACAGCATAATCAATATGCCAGACCAAGTGAGTATGCCAGAGAGAGAAAGATCTGCCAGGTGCCTGCTTTGTGAAGAAGAATGGGGTTTTTTACACACTGTTGACGATAATCTTCCTGAAGGAGAACAATTTCCAAGGAGAGCTGTGGTCTGAACTCACCTATTTAACCCACAGGACATGCTGCTTAAGCTGCTTTAGCCATGCTGTAATCCTCTGAGACCATTACAGGTTGGATAACTGGTTGTTTCACTTTCACTACTCTCATAGCCTTTATTGTCTAACTCAGTTTGTGATGAATTCATTTTAGTATTTGACATATAAGTAAACACCACAAGGTTGTTTAGATTTAAATCTGAATCAGATACAAAAATATGTAGTAACATCAGCAAATATAAATCAAATGTCTGATTATGATGATAAATTCTCTGCTTTATGCAACAAAAACAGCATAACAACAAATAAGTGTTGTATTATGAGAGTGCTGAGAGGAAGTTGCTCTGCTGGATGCAAAGGTGAGACAGGGCTGTTAATGGGATTGTCACAGCTTAGCTTGCACGGAGACACTTGGGACTGACTATTTGTCAGCGAGTTGTTGAACAAGGGTGGAAATCCTCAGGTATTTTACCTCATAATGAGTGGTAGCTCGATAAACACAATATTTGCAGCTCCACTGTCAGCCACTGAATTACAATTTCCCCCAAAAAAGGAAGTGGCACTGGCATCATTTGTGGTAAGAATGTTGATAATTACATGTGTCGTGGGTGATCCCATTACCAACCAAGAGCTGCCTTTTGGCTTCTATTGATTTTTCTTTTTTTGTCTCAATATGCGACAGTCAAAGCTGGAAGCACTTGCTTCCCAGATGTCAGTCCAATTTTTTTGCAAAAAGAGACAAAAAGCTCTGCGCACCCGCAGCTGCTCTAAAGTCAATTTAATGAGGATTTTCATCACAGATGTGATCTTTCTATCTAATCTAAAATGTTTGAATTTATGTATTCATTTAGGCAAGGCAAGTTTATTTGTGTAGCACCTTTCAGCAACCAGACAATGCAAAGTGTTTCACACAATACATCAGAACACAATGTCAAAGGGAAAAGAAAAACACATCAGAATAAAGCATAAAAAAGCAAAAATAAAATAATTAATAAATACTAAAGCTAGCAAGAGAAGAAAAGCTGTGCTGAAACAAAGGCTAAAATGTAAAGGAAATAATTTTTGATAAAAATTCTAAATCAAGTCATATTCAACAGATATAGCGTGGTGTTGTACATGAGACAGTAATTGAAATACATTAAAAATAAGACAGTATAATTGTTACAGTGCAGTGCTGGTTTTCAACCTTTCTTTAGGCAGGTTAGTCCTATTTTTCAAGTGAGATCTGACCAAGAATGGCAGAAACACAGTAACAACAAAAAAATCACAGTGATAAATTACTATACACAATGCTACGATCTATACACTGAAGCAAAATCTGGAAGTAGGTGTTTTAAATAAAGTCTTAGTTTGAGTGAGGTGTAAATTTAATGTCAGTGTTACTAGAACATGAATGCGTTTATATTTGATCAGTGGTAAGAGCAGCTGTGGTGGCTTGTGCATCTTGGGCTCCTGAGTTTCCTGCTGAGCGAGCTGCAGGTGTTCTGGGCCAAATTTAACTTCACATCTGTGATAGAAGAAAGCAAATACAAAAAAAGCCCCTATTGACATCTTACTCTTAAGACAAAGCTTTAAGTATAGAGCAAAAGAATAATCAATTTGATTGTGCAACATGTGTTTAAAAAATTCAAAGCTTATTCCATTTAAGATTCAGGGACAATTAGCTTATCTGTTTCAGCCAGGCGGTAAAGCTGTTCAATTGTTTTTTGGACTAACCTTGAATCAATGACTTACAGGCAGTATAAGCAGTTGGAGTCAGTACTACAGTCACAAAGATGGGTGAGTGAAAAAACACAGGGGAAAAAAAGAATCCATTTGCACTTTTTTTTAATTCTGGGAAGTCCTAAGATGCAGTCCTTAAAATGTGGGTCATTTGTTACAAATCCTTTAAAAACATGTCTTAGCATATTTACCACCTTTTAACTAAGTCCAAAGACTGAAGAAATGTACCAAATTGAACTTTCAGAGGCACTGATTAAGCCCAGCAGATTGCTTGTATTACATTTATTTATTTTTTGATCCGGCTGGAAGATATAAAGCCAGGACATCTGGTCTCTCATCAGAGATGTGCTCCATTTTTGAACTAGTGAACTGCCAGCTGCAGTTTTTCCATCAATCACTCACCCTGAGTCTCATTTGTTTAGCAATGCTATGTATGGCTCTAGCGAGTACAGGCTGATTCTTTACGCCTCCTTTAAAGTTACAGGCTTTTCCTCTAAACTGCAGCGATAGCAAGCCCTTTACAAAAGAGAAAAGATATGTTCTCTAAAATGAAACTGTTACTTTGAACACACAATCATCAGGCAATCCCACTGAGAGTGAGGACAAATTGAGCACAAGTAGAAAACATTTCTCCTTCTAAGCCAGTGATGCCATTTCTAGTTTTACTTTTGCAATAAAACCACTGAAGTGTTTATTTTCAAATGACAAATGGGCTGCTTTAGCAAGAGCTTTTCTGGTCTCACAACCACTCAAATGGCATGAAAAGAGGTCATGTTGTGCTCCTTTTGGGTTTTATGTGCCTGTTAGCGTGTTTTACATGCCTCTCCAGCATGATACAGTACCTGTGCGCACAAGAATACAAAGTCTGCATCATCTGGACTTCTCCCTCCCATTCTGTAGACAAAAAGAGCCTGAGACAGCTAATTCCCCCAACCCCTGAACAGACCTATCCTGCTACTCTCAGGTAAGTAGTTAAAACCCATGGGCTTGGGGTAGCAAGCCCAGTGCAGGACAGAGGCTGTATCCAGAACCACCAGCTGCACAAGAAGCTCTTGGGCTGGAAATCACAACATTCAATACATGGTCCGAGATGTTGATAATTTCACAATACTGCAATAATCAAAACATATATCAAGAATATAATACAACAATGATCAAATATCTGATTAACTGAAGAATTCTGAATTACTCTCCTGAGTGGATTTGCAGAATTTAAGCATTTACTTTGCAGTTTGTCATATTCACAGCTTTTGAAAAAGACAGAGATGAAACAATGTTCATGCTTTAAGTTTTTAAATTAGATAAACAACATTATACGATTGTTAGAGCAAATTAGTGTTCAAACACACTTCGCATGGTTATGACATAAAATAGATACAAGAAGGTTTGACCGAAATAATAAACTTACATTTGCAGATTTGTAAACATCACTACATAAGGGATGGGAGTATCAATATTGAGTATTAAAGTATGAGTACAAGTCACAAATCAGAATCTGTTTGGTTCAGTGCTTACAGAGGTCATGTTTTGCCTTAAATCAGATTCATATTTTCATTTTTACAGTGTATTCACAACCACTAATGTTCAAAAAAACCTTCTGTTATTTATAAACGGAGTACCTCTGATCGTGCTGTATTCTCTCTCTGCCTGATTTTCCACTGCCTCTTTTAGGCTCCCATCGCCATGTCGGCCAAGTCTGCACTGACTGACTGACCCATCTACTCTATGGTAATTGGTCAGTTCAGCACTGCTTGTCAACAACTCTGCATTCATTATAATGGGCTTGCCACCGTGAACCAGTGGGCTTAAACTGATGACAAAACAATGGTAGGATGTCACACTGGAAGGTCTATTTGGGGAAGCCTGGTGAACAAGATGTTTAAGGCAACTGCTTGCATCATAAAGATGGGAAGATGGGGAAGTGGGGATGCTGGAGATGTTTTATTTTGTTCAGAGAGGTGCAGGAAACATGTTGAAGGAGTGTAGTAAACTCGAAAAAACACAATATGGGCTTAATAAGTGATTGGATTCCTCTAATCAGCTGATCACCAGTGCAGGGAGACAGGGAGAGTGAAGAAATGAATGAGCTACTACCTCCATGAGTCAGCGTAAATGATTCCTTGAACACATTCACACACTGCCAGAAGAGGCTCCTTAAAAAGTGCCAGTCTTCTAATCAGGCACTAATTCAGTATCATCTGCACACACTGGGTCACTGATGACCGAAGGGGGTAATTATAGGTTCAGTGTCTTCGCCAAGAACACCCTTTGCATGTGGCCTGCAGGAATCTCAGACTCTCAATCCACCAATTACAAGTCAGCCCACTTCACCCCAGAGCCACAGCTATAATGCTTGAATGCCCAGTTACAGAATAATCATAATAACCCAGTAAGGGTCTTATATTCCTGAAACACTATCATGCCAGGATATTTTATTTAAAACAGCACTCCACATGTTTGTTTGTTTGTTTGATTTTTTGAGGAGGGGTGAAAAGGGCGAAGTTCACGTCATGTGATTAACCCATGGTTGCTAGGTGACCATCCTGGCAATTATCCATTCATTTGTCTTCAACAGGCAGGATTCAAGAACAGCCTTCCTGCACCTCCGAACCAGCCGCTGCCGTCCATATCACCTCCTGTAGACAGAACTGGTTGCCATAGGGATTCCAGGGACATCTGACTCAAAAATGACATGAGTCATACGTTTGAAGAGAGATGGATAATTCTTCCACTTGGAGAGGATTTTCTGAAAGGATGGCGGGACTTTGGTTATCGCTGCAGCTTAACAGAGAAGGCCTGAAATGTGAAAGAACTTCCATGTCTCTGTTAATCAAACATAGTTTTCACTGTTTGCAGAGGATAATACTAGAGCACAACACTGATGGTTTAGCTGATGGTTGAGAGGAAAGCCTTGACCTTGACATTTTCTTTACATTCATTTCTTTTGGTTCGAACTATGCTTGTAGTTGTTCCCTCTACAAGGTCTCCATCATGGTTTTCTCCAAGGTCACAACTGCAGTGAATATCCAGCAAAATGCCTCTCAATACATTGTAGCTTTATACACTTAAAACTCGGCATCTTTTAAAGAGCTTAATTTTAATCATCAGTTAAATATGTTTACATCGTCAGATTAAAGCCATATCAAAATCCATCTTTAATCAGGTCAACTTCCTTTAATATGGCTGCTTTTTATAAGAAATGGCTCCCAGATGCTTTTTGATGAGTTTGTTGAGAACATTGAACATTATGGCAAAAATATTTCAGGTGTTTCACACATAACTGTCTTAAAGTGATATTTTCAGAAGACTGAGTAGGCAAGGAAAGGCAAGGCAAGTTTATTTGTAGAGCACTATTCGTACACCAGGTAATTCAAAGTGCTTGAATTATATGGCTTAAATGTATTTACAGGTCTGTACAATAAATATTGTACAGACAATAAATATTGCAGTTGACTCCCTGTGTTTGTTTTTTTCCTCTTTGACCAACAGGAGGTGTTTGAATATATTTCTCCATTTATTTGAATAGAGGCACAGATACTATAATAAAGATTATTTTTATTACTACTACTACTACTACTACTTATAATAATAAAAGTAGGTCTCTTTTTTTTTGGGGGGGGGGTGAAACTGTGTGTATTAATGAACATACAATGTTTTGGGAGTTCACACAGCATAAGTGTAAATATGCCAAATATAGCACATTGATCATTTCCATCCATACTCCCATACATAAAAGAAAATCATATAACCAAGGTTACAGATATAAAAACAGCACAATACCACAAACAATATCCGTTACAGTTAAATTACATTTTCAGATAGTCAGAGAAACCCCAGGCAAGGTATCAGCTACCCTCAGCGTAATTTTTTATATTAAGTGGTAACATAAGTACTCAAAATTATTTTGGTTAAAAGACAAACCTGCTGCTTACAGCCAAAGATTAAGCCAGTGTTTCTTAGGTGGTGGGGCAGAGGCAGCTTGCCTGGGCACCGGCATTGCCATATTGGTTCAAATCTTGGCTCAAATTTCATGTAAGGTTCGGGGTCAACGTGTCTTGGGCCAAATTTTGGCTCTTTTGGAAGATGGATGATTTTGGCTCAAATGTGGCAACATGACCGGGGTCAACATTTTCAAAGGATGGACTGCGACATGTCTGGGGATCAGAGTTCTCTGGGCCAATGTTTTTGGGACAGATTTGGACTGTTTTTAAAGATGGATAATGTTGGATCAAATTTGAGCAAGCTGGCCAGTGATTACTGAACATGAGATGCAAAGGCAAACCGCTCAGCTATCAGCACCTCAATACAAAAACAAACAATCTAACAATGATAATAATAATAATAATAATAATAATAACAGCAACAACAACAACAATAATAATAATAATAAAAATAGTACTACTGCTACTAATAATAATAATAATAATTAGAAAAATAAAAAAGCAGTAAATTGAAAGATATTATATGATAAGCCCAGAGGTTTAAAATGTTGCCATTTTTATATATTACTTTTTTGGATTTAGGCTTAGAATGTAAATTATAATAATTGTGTTTAAAGACAATAGCATATGTACACATAAAAACACAAAAATACCATTGATTTCTCTGTTTGAACACTAATACTTTCACGTGCCTTATTGCATTTTTTTTTTTAAAATCTTTACTTTACCCTTTTACTATCTCTGTAATGGGTGGGGTCTCAAAAAATATTGACCTGAAGGAGGGGTCTGACAGAAATGATCAAGAACCACTTGATTAAGCCAATAAAATTTTTTTAAAAGCAGTTTATTCATCACATTTTATATTATTATCACATGAAAAAAAGATAGTTCAGTGTATCACATGTTCATCATCGTGAGGCACTAAGAGAACTAGGGAACGAAGATAACTAACACACAGTGGGTCGTTTTTGGTGCTTCTGGCCCTAAGGGTTGACGGCCTTTTGTGTTTCTGCCTGGCCGGGATTGTTTGTGCTTGTGTTTTGGGTTTTAGGTTTTCCTTGAATGTTTCTTGAAATGTCTGTTTTCCATGAGCACTGTTGGTCTGAGGGAGGGAGGCGCTCATGCTTTCTTCTTAGGTTTTTATTGTGCTTAGGTTTATTATGTAATTAGTGTTTGTTTGTAAGTGTTCTTTGATATAAATTGTGCTTTTTGTTGGTTAGCTCGTTTTGTGCTTAAGCTCATGCTTTGTCTTCTCTATGTTTCCGTCTGTTTGTCAAAGCACTTTGTAATCCTGTTTTTAAAAGTACTGTACAAATGAAGTTATTACTTACAGTATATTTTTGTATGGCATTCTGAAAAGCAGGAAGAAAATAAAACTCAGTATCATTTTTTTTCTTGATATGTTTCAGTCCTGCTTCCATTTCTGGTTTAAGACAAAGTTATTTGATAATTAAGGTCGACCTAGAGACTGAAAACATTTCTTGGTTAATTCTGTTGAAATGTTACAAAATTGACTCAAAGACTCTTTTACTGATTAGAAGTGAAACGATTTCTTCATAGAAACATGTGGGAGAAACAATGTCACTTTTAAGAGTTAACATCACAGTGAGTAAATACCTCTCAGAAGTCAGCCTCATTTCCACTCTGGGCTTTGTGTCTGACTAAACAGATGCAGCGTCCGCCTCTCATCTGGGTGACACAAAAACTAGGCAACTTGATGGTGGTCTCTGATCAACAGAGAGCTTCCTTCCTCCCCCATCATTTTAGTCTCTCTCTCTGAGCCCCCGTGTGGCTGGAGAACTGGTCCCATTTCTAGATGAAAAACGGTCTCCATCCTAATTAACCCAGATGTGGATATTAATAAGATGAAAGCAGGTCTAGACTAGAAAGGGGGCAGATTGAAAGGAGAAGGTCCTGATTTCAGAATGGTCACACTAAAGTGGGACACCTTCACCCCTCCTCTGTCAGGGGAGTTAAGTTGGTTTCTATATAAAAAACACCCCCTGGCCCTTTTTAATTGGTCCCAAGTCTCTTGAGGCTTGAGTGCGATGAGAAACTGAAAATATCTACAAAGGGATGCATGAAGACAGGAGAGAAATGTCAAGATGATGGAAAAACATGACAGCTATAACTTTAACTGATGAGTTTGATGTTCAATTTGACAGAAATTACAGCTAATTGCAAAAAAATCCACCTTTGAGTGTAAAGATCAATTACTTTTGCTTACAGGGTTAGTTAAAGCTACAATAAGTAACATTTCCACCTTAAAATATAGTACTGAACATAGTCTGAACATAGGACTCAAAAGAGAATGATGTTCATCCCACTCCCTTTGAGCACCCCAGCTGCCTGCATATAGCACTATGTAAGTTTGGCAGCAAGCAGCACTAATTGTGCAAGAAGTGCACACTGCTTTACAGTAAGAGTTTTTTTGTTGGCTTTTGCATAGATAGATAGATAGATAGATAGATAGATAGATGCTTTCTTTATTGATCCCAAGGGAAACCAAGCATCAAGTAGAAGTTCACATAGTGCACTTGAAATGAGAAGAAACACAAGATTCACTTTTAAGATGTACTTGATGCAAGAAAAGCCATATTTTTTGCAAGCAAAGTCAATAGATGGACACTTTTCATTCTATATAAGTTATTTGTTTCTTATAAGTCTTTAGCAACTGGCTTCACCATTCTCTGTTTGTCAACAAATGCCAGTTGTGAGAAGGTGGCAGTACTGTGAATTTAATGAGAGTGCAGTTACACTCATGGGCCACAACCACATTTCTGCATATTGCTGCTAAGTTACCTTTTCAAACCCTCTTCGTCACAATTCTGTCAGCATAAGTTTTGCTTTCGGTCTTTTAAATGTTATAAATTTATGAAAAACAATATTCCTCTGTGCCAGGAGTGGATAGTGGTTTCAAATATCTGATTTTAATACAACTCTTTTTTTTTCTCCACAAAATGAAATGTGTTTCCTGCAGTGATGTTTACTTGTATTGTATCATCTCTCAACGAGTAGGAGACAGCAGCTGATCAGGTGACCTCGGAGGGAACAAAACAGGAAACAAAGAAAGGAGCAGATATGACTCATCCAAGTGATATTGTTTATATAGCTGTCAACATGTATTGTCTGTCAACCTTTCAGGAAAAAGTAAAGATAGAACAAGACATGACTTGTGTTTCTTAAAAAAGACAGGACAAAGGCAATAGATTTGACAAAAATGTTAATTTATTTATAAATACAGGACCATCTCAGGGCTTTCCATTGACATAAGGAGAAGTGGGATAAAGGTATACAGCTATGAAGTCAAACAGGTCAAGCTGAGTAATTTCCCATTGTACTAATTTGAATGTTAAAGTGCAAACTGATGCTTTCATTGCCACTGGTCAAAATATAAGCAAAATGAGGGTACGGGGTCATGACCTTGTCTGCAAAATTCTAACAAAAAATGAGCCAATTGATTAATCCGGGCCTTTCAGTGTGAAAGAGGTTTGAACCCTAAAACGTATCACTGTACAGCGACACCCCTTCCCCTCTTTCTTTGTTCATTCATTACCACAGTGGGCTCGGCAGGGATTTCACAGTAAGTGAGGGTGAAGGGGCCTTCTCTGGACTCATATCTAAAATAAACATGAAATATTAATCAGCATGGTTCAGTTACCTAAATAGAGATGGTGGCATGAGCTCGGCTGTGTTTTTACCAAGGCATGATAAGATGTTGCTTCAGCTGTTACCTGGTGCCAAGAACGCAGAGGCTTAAGTGGATGGGGGATCATAATTCACTGAATGCAGTTCATTTCGTCACATTTATGCTGCTTTGAAAGAAACCCTTTGCATTGCCTTATCTGTATAAAATATATTTACAGCACTATGGAAAAACTGGATTTTTCTCTGAAGTGAAATTTTACAACATTATCCTGGAATAATAGGTTTTCTTCCTCCATGGTGACTCTGAAATTAAAGATTAAAAAAAGAATATGGACACTCTTCATACATTGACTTCACAGCTTATCAAATTCCATTTTTATATTCTATAAATATTTTAAATATACTTTTCCCCTCAAATGGTGTATAATGTCATATGATGTCAAACATAAACTGTAATAAGGACCCTGTGTGTATTTCTTTAATGTCTTGTTCCTTTCATGTTACTTTTAAATGAAAATTACAAAAATAAAGTTCGAAAAACAAATGTATTTCCTGCACTGGCTGTCATTGTCGTCTTTCAGAGTTTAGCCAAACTTTTGGCCGCTACATTTCATCATGATTGTCTTCTCAAAACTGTGTGTGTTGTGTCGCAAATTATGTAAAGCTACAGTTACACAACAGGTCCTCAAAGATTCATACAACTTTCAGTTTTTATCATGAAAGGTATATTTTCCTTTTGGATACTGAACCCTTACAAACAAATACAAATGGCTTAATAAACCCAGGCACTATAAGAACAGGAGAGAGCAGGAGAACTTCTACTGTCTTTCAGACCAACAGTGGACATGAAAGTGAAACATTTTAAGGAAAGCGAGGAGAACATAACACCCTGAAGGGGAAAACAGCTCAGGCACCCAACATGGTCCAAAAAACACAAAATGCTCCCAACCCACCGAGCCAGAAACACAAAAAAAAAAAAAACATTACAATGCATGTTGCCCCAAGAAAGGCACAAGCTGCCATACAGAAGTGCAGTCTCCAAAGTTTCCAGCTCCATAATCAAAGGACCCTCAGATTCCCTAAACCATACCTAGCACCTAGCTGGGATCAACGCCCCCTTCCCCCCATAATGAAGTCATGCAGCATTATGGAGCAGACAACGGGAGGCATTTCACTTCAGTGTGAGCTACAATACTCCGACCATTCAGAGATCAGCAGGGTCTCCACATCAAATTTAGTCTCTGCTCAGCTCGCTTGGAACACCGCTGGAGGTGAAACATAAAATTGCGCCAGGTACTAGACATGATCCCTGATGGACAAAAACAACAGAGTAAAGACGACCTGAGTGGAGCTGAAACCATGTAGTGGAAAAGTACCATTAGAACCAGTTCTAAACTGGAATTGTTTTTTGGTATACAAGCCTGTCAGTATTGTCATATATCATTAAACCTGCTTGGAAATTTATGGATTCATACCAAAACTAAGGCTGGGTATATAATATAATAAAAATCAAAGTGACATTAAAAATTACATGAATCAAAAAAGCAAACAGAATTTCCCTCTTAAAGTTAAAATGTGTGTCATAAAATGTTGATCGTGTAGTTGAAACAGAGGCAGGTTTGTCTACATAAACACTGAAAGCTGAGCCATTTTCACAGAGTATTAACATGAAACAAAATTTAACCTCATTTAAAAAACAAATACAAGCCCATAAAAGTGCTTGTGCAAAACCTGACAAGGCCTTCCATCATGAAAACTGTACATTTTCAGTATTTATATTTTCCAACATTGCAACAACTTACCATTGGAGAAGTCAAGAAAGATTCTTAATTTTAAGTCTTCTGCAGAAAATAATTTGAATTAGTCGATGTAATCGATTTATTGTCCAGCCCTAACGAAACAAATCCCTAATGAATAAAAATGTATGTGCAACCTAAACAGTCAGTGTATCTTGGGATATATAGACTATCAGTAGATCAAAATTGCTGTTTTAAAAAAAATGAAAGAAAAATTAAAAATGCTTTTCATCAGCCTAGATGTATCACAAAAAAGGATTAATTAATTTCCCAAAACATTAACAAATATATCTCCATTAAAGAGCTGAATAAATACTAGCTAAATACAGCTTTTTTAGTTTATAACAGATAAATCCAGAGGAAGAAACTGCACACAGTTGTTTGCACCACAGTGGCATAATTTTCTCTGGAGTCCCTCTGTCCTTTTGACCTGTCCCACATCAGCACTGCTCGAGGACAGAAGCTCTGCAAGAGGCTGGTTACTGTGTCCACCTGAGTAGTCAAACATCAGCTCCTCTTGCTCACCGATGTCCCGGGCAGCAAACAGAGCCAGGCTAGGTACCACAGAGTGCACACGGACTGGCTGCATGAAGAGGTTGGGCTTGCAGGAGTGATTCAGAAAGCGACCTACATTCCCCACCACTGCAGGGTCCACAAACGTCTCTGTGATGGAGCCCACACCAGCATGCTCCCTCACTGCAATGATGTAGTTACAGTCCTCAGATGTCTGTGAAAGCTGTCTACGTCGAGCCTCCTCAAAGCTGATCACCTCCCCTGCATACTCGCACACAAAAGTCCTGTTGGGGATTGCCTCGAGGGTCCGTACTCCCCAGCCCATGTTCTCGGTGCTGTAAACCTCCAACCTGAGCCTCAAGCCCCTCTGCACCACCCGGTTAGAGCAGGAATCACCGCAGGTACAGAGGGCGTTACACTCAAATACAGGTGAACAGTACGCAGAGTCTGTGCTTAAGTTCAGCAGTGACCCCGTGCTGTCATAGGCCTGACCGTGAGTCTGCAGGCAGGAGCAAGTCTCAGGAACACAGGAGTGGGAGAGGCAGGAGCATCCTGGGAGAGAGACTTCACTGGGGTCGGAGGTGCATCCCGGTCCCTTAATATTATCCGGAGTATACTGGAAATAGAACATTGAAAAATATCAATGAGACCCAGGAAAACAAATTAAACTTTTCTTTAGGGCTGACCGATTTTAGGAAAAGATCTAATTTTGAATTTTCTTGCAGATATTGCGATTACGATTCGATTCACGATAATCTTCAAATCAAGCTTCAGTGCAATATCCACGATGTGTACAGTAACATTTACAAACATGACAGAAAAATACATCATACTTCAAGGCAAGGATGAAAACCAAAGGTAAAAATTGCTTCCAAATGTATTTATTAACAAGAAACATGCACGTACGCTCTCTAAAGTCCTTGACCATTGGCAGTTACTACAACTGAAGAAGTAAAAGACCATCTTTGATTGTCTTAACTTAAAATAATGTAGTGCAAAAATTCTTAATTGTCTTAAGGTAAAAAAGTCAAATAAAATGTAAAACAAACAACAACAAAAAACAATGTTAAATAAGTAATAATAAGAAACAACAAAATTCAACAATTCCAATAAAGGAAAAAAGCCGGCCATGCCAAATCAGCAGGTCATTCTTTGAAGGTTTTGACATGAGCGCTGACATGTGAAAACAATGCAAATAGCAAATAGTTGAAACAACAAAGTTGATGCAAAAAATTGCTGCTTCGGCGAACACATGATCACGTTGTCTGAAACCGCGATTTTGATCAGAAATCGATAAATTTTTCTGCCCTACTTTTCTTTGCAATTCAGTTTGTACAAAATATACATAACCTCCTTAAATACCTCCCAGCGTATGTTTGTCTGTTTGTTTGTTAGCAAGATTACACAAAAACTACTGGGCGGATTTTACTGAAATTTTCAGGAGATGTTGGTTATGGCCCAACTGAAAAATAATGAGATTTTGGTGGTGATCCAGACAGCCATCATTTTTGCTCAATAACTGTCTAACTAATAACGATATCAACATGATTCTGAGTGCTAGGTGTGGGTGTTCAGGGTCAAGGTATCATATTATGATGGTAACTTTATCGTGGAACTATTGCTTATAGATGTAACAGCAATGGTGGAGGTTTGTGTTCCCCAAGTGCTTTAAAGTTGTGAGATTTAACTGTTTAAATGTTTAATCATAAATCTTTGCACAAACCTTTTGAAACAACAGCTGTAACATAGATGCTTTTCACCTCAGTTCTTTTACCACACTTGATTTGTGTCTGTCTCTTAAAGTCATCAACCCTCAAAAACCAGCTGATCCAAACCATTCAGAGCCCCTCTGTTTAAAGCTAATGTCAGATTTTATAGCACAGCCACTGTCTTATTCAACCTTACACTGACAGAAAATCTAATCCTTTAGAAATGGGAATCAGCCTTTAACAGTTTCATGGTTATCCAAACTTTCTCTTTTGTCTAGAGCCCTTGAAATGTTGGTCAGGGAAAAGGCAGAAGAAAATCTGGCTTCTAACTTTGTCGATCAGGCCTCAGAAAAAAAGAACCATAGCAGCACCACTGCTGCAATAAAATGGTTTAATAATGCCCTTTAGGCCTTGGCCAGTAAACAATGTTGTGCATCCATATCCATAGGCTTACCTCATGCACTTAAGACCACTGATCAATGGATCTTGTAAGATTGCTACAGACCATGCTGTTGGTTGATTTGCTAACTATCTTAACATAGACCCTCCCGGCTGTCTAGCTAGATGATACCTCAAATTTTCTACAAATTTACCAGTGTGTACCTAAAGGACACTGCTGAGACCACTTTTATTACCTCAGCCAAGGAGGTCATGTTTTGCCAGCAGATGTTGGTTTGTTTGTTTGTTTGTTTTCAAGATTAAACAAAAACTACTGGACAGATTTTGCTGAAATTTTCAGGACATGTTGGTAAATGGCCCATCTTAAAAGATTAGATTTTGATGGTTACCCAGATAAGTGCCATTAGTGAACTATCGTTTTTGATCAATAACTGTCTAACTAATAACTATATCAGCATGATTCTGAGTGCTACGTGTGGGTTTTCAGGGTCAAGAAATCATATTATGATGGTAACTTTATCATGGAACTATTGCTCGTAGATGTAACAGCAATATGTGAGCTACCTTGGGGAAGGTTTGTGTTCTCCGAGAGCTTTCTAGTTTACCATTTGTATGAACTGTCTTTGTAAGAACATTTCATATCCTCTTTTCATTTTTATTTGCTGATAATGTACTTTATTGCTGTTTATTGCTTATTTTTCATATGTTTTTCTACATCTTAAGCATTCACTTGACTGAGCACAGGATCAGCCATTTCCGCTGCAACATGTTCTCGATACAGATAAGACCAAAGTCAGGAAGTTGAGTTGGTTTCTTCCTTTAGGTACTTAGGGTCCTTCTTGGTGAACATGTGTCTATTAGGGAGCACATCCAGTATGTTGCTAAAATGCTGTAGTTTTTACTGGGTTTCTGCTCATGAAACAAGTCTTATTTCCCCTTTTATGTTGAAAAGATGTTGGTGATGGCCACCTTCTTATCCATCACTGATTATGGTGATGTGTTTTACATGAACAGGGCATCTTTAAGCACTCGCAGGCTTGAACAATGGCATTTCTTCATCCACGAAGCCATTCAGGGGAATATTCCAGACTACCTTTCTTACTATTAAAAGGTCCTGTGCCCTGGTGTGTTTGACCATTTACAGCATGTCTTTGGTGTCTATTAAGAAAGGATCTAATTTAAGCTATACAAAAAAATGAGAAAATTTCATCTCTGAGGAGGGTCAGATGTAGCTCTTCCCTCTTCCCCTTTGGAAACTTGCAGATCTGATGGTGCAGGGAGGCTACAGGAAGCCATGATAATGAGCCCAGTGCTGATTGGATGCCCAGATGATGTCTGATGAGAAGCTGCGGAGGGGTTACAGGTCATGAAACAGACATTCATAACAGTTGAGGAGTCTGTCTGTGAGGAGCAGAAAACACTTAAGTAGTTGAAGGCTGTATATCGATCGCATAATAAACCCCAGGAAGTAAAAAAACAGCATTTTAAGGGACATTTCTTGAAAGAGGCAAAGTGCATTTCCACATAAACTGAGAGTTTAGTAGTAGGTGTCTTGTTTTTCTGCTCTCCAAACCCTATCTAGCAACCCTAAAAGCAAAGAAAATTGGGTTTTGCAGGACATGAGCCTTTAATGTTGAAGGAAGTGTGCTCAATTTCTTTGTCATATATCATTGAGTTTGTTGTTCCAGAGTGAGCTGAGAGAGAGAGATTTCAGGTCCATATGCTTGGAAAATACTAAAGATTTTAAACAGAGAAGCTTTGTTATCCTAAATGTTTTGAATCCTTGGTGAAAAGCCTTGAATCAAGGTTTTATGCTTTCATGCAGGTGTTTTAACTGATAATTTATTGTTGCTATTATTCTAGTTAGTAAAATTACATATTGTATGTGTGTTGTTGTTGTTGAAGCTTTATGTTTCTGCCATTCTTGGTCAGGTCCCCCATAGAAAGAGGTCTCTACATGACTATCCCAGCAAAGAAAAACTTCTTTTAATTAACAAGAACACGGATCTTAAACCTGCTTGTAGTTCTTTTGTATTGGTTTCAAAATGATCCCAGCCATAATGAAAATGTTCCCAAAGGAGCTTCTTTGTTTTTTCTGTTATGTAAAAAGTATTTCATACACACTTTCATAAATTTCCTGATGTAACTTCTATACATATCTACAACATTTAATCAATCCATCCTCAGCCATTAATCCTCTGAAAAAACACTTTGTATGCGCTATTACTGAGAATTTTCTCATTCATACTACCATTGCTACTTTATGTCACAGAAATGCCTCTAAAGCGTCATGAAAAAGGTGATGCCTTGAACAGCTCTACAGTTTAATCAGAGACATTTGAGTTTTGATTCCCTGTGCTGGGGTCAGGTTATCATGTTCCTGTAAACTGTGATGAGTTGCTGCCATCTGCTGTTTAAACTGTTTTTCATATATTACAGTAAACCAAGCTTAAGTTTCATTTGAGCGTAACTGAAACCATAAGTACAGTGCACCATGGGTTTCATGATTTATACCATTTCCTGTATCTTAGTCTTTGATGCCAGAGTACTTTAGTCAATACAAACTTTCATTTTGTCTTCTGTGCTTGAATATACAATATGTTTGGAAAGAAATCATACTCAAGTAGCTTAAATAAATTGGTTTTCAGATTATTCTCCCTGTTTTACCAGAAAGACTTTTTAGAGATAAAAAGTGATTTTATCATAAATTTAGCTGTATTTTACAGCTTGCTTCAAACTTCACATCAGTTTAAAATATTGTATAAATTAACTTTAAGAGCTTTACTATGTTGGTTCTGGCTGATTCTTGACATATGCACTGATGATGTTGCTATAGAGACACAAAAAAAGAAATATCCTGAATTCAAAATAAGTAGGAAATCACATACATATATTTCAGTGTCAGATCATGTTATCAGTCTCTTAGTGCTCAGCAGACAGAAGCAGATCCTGAAATAAACACCTTTTAGTGACAGCTAAGGAGCGTATTGTGAATCGATTTAAAACAAAAGTTATGATTGAACCTACTGGAGGATTCACACCTCTAGCAGGACCAGTTTTGCTAAGAAAAAAAAAAAAAGCTCTGAAGACAACAAGTTGGGGAAAACCCCCAGTCTTTGATAGGACCACTCATAATTTTGTGAGCAAGCCAGATCAGGGCCCCAGTGTAAACTGTGGTGCAGTGGGTAGTGCAGATGTCTCACAGCAATAAGGCTGCTGGTTCAAACAGTCAGGGCCTTTCTGTGTGGAGTTTGCATGTTCTCCTTGTGAATGCATGGGTTTTCTCCGGGCACAGCTGGGTTAGGCTCCAGCCCTGTGCCACCCTGAAGGGATAAGCAGTATAGATAATGGGTGGATTTTACTGACACAGTAAAAGTATATGCAGATAAAAGTCTAAAAAGTTATTTACAAATATATAAGGTTGGATGACCTGAGAGATCTCAGGAGAGGTAGTGGTGAACCAGATCAACTGGGTAGGACATCCTGATTCATATAACTATAAAAACAATCAAGAAAATTTTAAGGTCAATCCTAAAATGTACGGGAAGCCAGATGCTAAAACTGGTGTTTCATGGTCATGTTTTCATGTCCTTGTGAGGAGTGCAGCACGATATTACAGAAAGTAGAGATTTGTCTAGATCAATCTACAACAAGATGCATTAATAAAGGCTTGAGGTTTGTTAAATTTTAATTAGCAGTAAAAAATGACACCGAGATTTTTTACAGAGTTGTGTAGGCTGTCCAAAAATAATTACTTCTGTTTTACGTCCATCTAAATTAAAAAAAAAAAAAAAAAAAAAAAAAAAATCATGTCCATCCAGATTCTGACATCTTTTAAACAGATCAACAGTTTTATATTCCAACAATTTAGGTTTAATTACATCACACTGAAAGTTCATTGTTTTAACATCTAAGCTACACTAATGTGATACTTTCAATGTACCTTATTGAGAGTTTTTTTTTTCAATTTAATTAATGTACGGACGTGATATATTATTGGTCCACGATTACAGTTTAAAATGAAAATGCGATATGCTTATTGTTCATACCGGTGGCTGCAATCCGCTCCTGTAATATTGTAACACTGGTCCAGCACAATAACAGAAAAGGGTCTTTAAATGTTTGCTGAGCTGCAAGAGGCGCGACAATCAGCGAACACAGAGACAGAGTTTATTAATATACTTACCTCAAATTCTGGAAGTGGACATTTTGCTGAAATCCCCCTGATGGGTACTGGGACACTTTCGAGCCCGTTACTCAAGTCCGGACAGTTCCTGTCACCGCTCATGTCTCAACATTGCTCTGCAGAGAAATGCTCTGACTTTGAAGAACGACATAATCACAACAAACAGGAACTTCCGGTGTGTTTTCAGAAGCGAGCGCCCTCTAACGTCGTGTTGTATTACTGCACTGACGTTGTTATAATCTGTGCGAAACCATAATGTGGTTTTCAACAAGGACAGAGAGTTTAAGACTTATGAGGACACAAACAAAAGCAAGAGAGAACTGTTTGTGTCTCTCTGTCCTTGCTCTGTTGATATTTCCCCCTGTCCTCCCCTGCTATTCTTTATATGCCAGACATTAACTACACAGAGACAGTGTGTCCTACAACAATGCTACTTTACTGCCTGTAGATGGCAGCACAGGCAAACCTTGTGTTTCCTTCCCTTTATGCCAAAAAGCTGCTAATGGGTTATTTTACATTTTCTTTTTTTTTTTTTTAGCCTTCCTCAGCTAAGATTGTCAACTAAGGAATATGACTGTAAGAACAGCCCAGACAAGCAGATCAAGTACTGTTACACAAACTCTACTCACAGTAGTTCAGAAAACCTGGGCATCTTCCTTAATCGCTTTGACTTTGCTTATTGCAGGCAGTCACAAAAAGAAGAAGATAAGGAAATTGCCTGGAAAGATAATGGTTACTGGGGTGATTCAGGTTTATTAAGAGGGCTTTTGCAATTTTGCCCGATTTGAATGATAATAATAACAGTAATAATAGTATCAACATCTCATCACTGCCACGAAACTATTTAAATTTTTGTATGGTTTTCTTTTTTTCCCCCCACAAATCAGTGCTATAAAGTGGTGCCTAGATGAAGTATTTTTTTAGGTCTATGCGGAAGTTAGCACTGCACTGGTCCCCAAACCTACTAAAAGTCTATCTGTTTTTCACTGTTTTGGATCATTGCTAAGCTCTGTAGAGTACAAAAAGTTCTGAAACTTACATGTTCTGCTTTCTGTGTTAATCTTAACAAATGAACCTACTTTTTGTAGCTTAAACATAATTGGCTTGAGTGAAAAACTAGTAGTAAGCTACTTTTGAACTATAACATGGCAGTTTGACTTGGGAGCAACAACATTTCCAATGTTTGCCGTCTTGTTTCCGTACAATTGACTGCCCTGATCAAGACAGTCCTGATGGCTGTGGCAATAGTGTTTGAATTACTGATTATTAAAAAACAATCAGAAAGACTTGCTGCTGGGTCCCTGGCCATTGTTGTAGTTCTTGTTAGCAGAAATCTGTTCTTGTTAGCATGAAATCTCATGTGTGAGTGTTCACCACAAACCTTATTTCAAGCACTTATCTGAAACTGCTATTATAAACTTCATTACTCAGAAGGGTTGGGAATCAGGAAGCACTTATGCTAACTCTCTTCCACATTTTTGGATGCATTCCTGCATATTGGCCACATTCTATGTTGGTGAGTTGGTTTTACAAACTTTTACTAAAATTAAAACTGAGAGATATTTTAATCAGGACAATGCAATGTTCATTTATTCACAACAAGAGTGGTTTTTGCTTGATTTTGATCAGGCGGGTGTCTCTAGAGTGTATGAAACAACTCTTTATCAGACTTTGCTCAAATATTCACTTTGTCTGAAGAATTAGCTGATGAAATTTTGAGGGTCATTGGTCAAAGGGTAAAGGTCAAAGGTTTCATTATGTTCTTAATAAAATTTGAAGGATTTTCTTTGAACACTTTGGAGAAAAATGACAGTTATGAACAGACTAGATTTTGAAGGTCAAAGTTAGTTGAGTTTTATGAATAGTGTGGTGCAGAAATGGGTCCGAAAACACTGTGGTGAGTTAGCATTTAACACTTTCTGGTTTCCAGCCCTGATTTTGTACAAATGCCTTAAATAAGTTTTGTGGTAAACACACATGAGATTTCAAAGTTTATAGGACATATTAAAGTGCATCTGATGCTGTCTGCTTTTGAACCTTAAACTGTTGTTGCGTGTTTGAAGCAATGGTTGCTAACTATCTGCTAACAAGGACTATAAAATGGCCAGGACCCACAGGCAAGCATTTAGGATTTTTTTTAATAATCAGTTATTCATAAACCATTGCCACAGTCATCCAATGAAGAGGAAATTCTCCAACAAGAGTGTACAGCAGGACGTTATACACTGAAGATATTGTAGTTGCTTTAAGTTGAACTGCCATGTTGTAGTTGGAAAGTAGCTCAGTGACCTTCACCAATTACGTTTGAGCTTAGAAAACCATGAAAAGTGGGTTGGTTTGTCAAGATTATCACAAAGAATGGAAAAGGAAAAATTTGTAATTTTTTGTTCACTACAGAGCTTATTATCAGCAATGATCCAAAACACAGTGAAAAATCTCGAAGGCTTTCAGTAGGCATGCAGTTGAGGGAACTAGCTAGTTGTCCTACAAAAATATGTCATCCCTGTGCCACTCTATAGTCAGTGCTCACAGTCAGCCTGTCAACATATCTCAAAAACACCATGAAACATTTTCATTGAATTTTTCATAAATGCCCAGTTTCATTAAAATCAGTCATGTCTTACAGGGACAGGGTCAAATATCCCTGAGCCTCATGACCATTCCTTGCTTCTAAAATGACAAGTCAAGAATTCTTGGAGGGACTTTTGTCAGTCTTTGCACAAATGTCCTCCCTGGCTCAATGATTGAATTTGGGAGGCATAAATTCAGATTCATCTTCAGGTATACCTTGCAGAAGCATAAAAACATAATGCAGTAGATCTAGTTGCCATAGGGGCATTAAAAGGCCATTTATTCATCAAGAGGGGGCAATAGCCTGGCTTCTTTTAGTACAATTGATGCTGAAAGATGAACTCAAACAAAAAAAAACCCTTGATTCAGTTCAAAAAAACTTTGCAAAATTGTTATGTTAGATAGGAACAAGGATGAAGCAGAAGTACAATGCCTGGTGAAATAAGAAAATGTATTTGTTTTCCCTGGTATTAATACAGGGTATATATTTTTTAAAGATTTAAAATAACGTAGGTGCTCATATTATTATTGAAGAATAGCTCCCATGGGTTCTCATTTGTTGTTCACCTTCCCTCATTCAAGATGAGGCCTGATGTCTTAGTGATGCTGCTGTCAGCATGTCAGCAGTCCTTTGGCCCATATGAAAACACACCCACACACCGGAGTAGTAACTTTGAGGCTATGGGCTTGCTATTAGTTTAAGAGTTAATGAACCAAAAGCATGAATCCCTGGAGAGATGATCAACAACAGTCTTGCACTCCCCTTGCTGCAGTGCTGATTGAGTCGGCCTCAAATTGGTTACGATGCTTCTCTGAGCTTGTGAGGAAGGCGGCACTATTGCTCGGTGGACCCGCTCTGGTCTTGTCTGACAGAAGAGAACAAAGGGAGATTTCAAAGGTTTCCTCCACCGTCGTCAGCTTCAGTAGACATGATTGTGATGAGTTGACCCAAGTGGTTTGAAGGGGGCCTTTTTCTCACTGCCCCAGTGAGCTGAGCATGTGCTGTCACAGGCAGCGAAACAAACTGAGATGAGGGGAGGCTCATTTTTACAGGACCTTAAATGTCAGATTTCAATTTAAACATTCTGACTCTTTTTATGCCTTTCTTTCTGACTTCCTTTCTGTCTGATGTTCTTCTATTTTACTCCTTTTTGCTAACTACTTTCCTTGTGACTGCTTTTAGTCTCATGCCTTCCTTTGCGACTACTTTTTTTCTGATGCCTCTGTGATTTCCTATTTTTGACTCCTTTCGTTTTAACTCCTTTGACTCCTTCCTTTGTGACCTCTTTCTGTCTGTTGTGGCTCCTTTTTTCCTGATGATCCTCTTTACTTTTTGTCTGATGCTTTCCTTTATAACTCCTTTTTTGCTGAATTAAATTCACTTTGTGACTGTGTTTAGTTTGATGCCTTCCTTTGATGCTTGTTTTCTTTCCTTTCTGACCCCTTTTTTTTACCTCCACCAAGAAGGTTATATTTTTTACCAGCATTTGTTTGTTAGCTGAAAAAGTTCTCGAAGAATTTTGATGACATTTTTTTGGGAGAAGATGGTCATGGTACAAGGAAGTAGAGTCTAGATTTTGGATGTGATATTAATCCAAATGCTGATACAGGAAGTTTTATAAGTTTTTTTTGACGATGCCTGATAGACAGTTTTCCTCATTTGTGACAGTAACTCAGCTTACAACTCAAGTTTCTGACTCTTTTAGTCTGATGACCTTTTTATTGATTGATTTTTTTTTTTTTTTTTGCTGACTGCTTTTTGTCTGATTAATTAATTTGTCACTCCTTCTTTGTGTATCCTATTCATCTGATGCCATCTTCTGTAACTCCTTTTTCTGATGGCGCTTTAAATGTTTTTTGTTTTTTTTCCATCTAATGCCCTTTTTCTTGACTCTTTCCTCTCTGACTTCTTTTTCTGACTCTTTTTAGTCTCATAACTTTTTGTTATGACTACTTTTTATCTCATGCATTCCTTTCTAACCCCTTTTTCTCGACTCCTTTGCATCTGATGCTTATTTTACTCCTTCTGATCTAATGTCAATGGACCCAAAATGTATTGTTGTATGTGGTATATAACAATTCAGACGTTTATGTATCATCTTCATCATTCTGCCTCCATTCATACATGCTGCAGTGGTAATCTCCTGAGACACGAAATGTCCTCCTCTGATGGTAGGCAAGTGTTATGAGACACTCACAGTCAGATTTTACAAGGCAATTAGAGCAGGAATAAATGCAGCTCATCTCCTTCCTGCAGGAAAACAACAGATTGAGCTCATTTTGAGTTTAAAGACCAAACCAAGTCACATTCACATTTGCAGTAAAACAGATATTCAAGACTGAAGGCTACAAACCTGAAAAAACACCAGTGCTTCCCTCTCTGAGGTTGTGTTTTGGGAATATTCAGGGAGATAAATCAGCACTTATAGCTAAAACATACATTTATCTTCTCTCATCCTATTACATATTGTTTTACAACCTGGTCCCATACAACAGCAAGTACAAAACAACAGAGCTCAACACTCAAATCCTGGACAGGAAACCTTTCCATTTTTCTTCTTGCAACATCATTAGCATAAAATGCCTTACTTTAACAGTTATCAAAAAAAATTACAGATGTGTGCCTTATTTCTCAAGACTTAAATGGGCTTGCCTCGACCATCACATGATTTTATCCAGAAAAAGCAAAATAACAGTATAAATATCAGAACTCAGTGGCTGAGATGATATGCGCCAAGGTGTAAAACAGTTTAGTCAGAGGTGGTGTCTGTTGGAGGCACGCGCTAATGAAATAAACCACCGGCACGCATCAGGGATTGTGACAACTACTGACTTTTATAAAGAAACTTAAATATTTTTTAAAAAGAAATCAGGTATGTACTCATTTATAATATGTCTCATCTGAAGCCTGTACCCATTTTGCATTTGAACTTGTGTTTTTGGGTCTGTTATTTTTGATGTACAGAATGGACTTATTTTGTCTGTTAAAGTGTGAGTTTGGTAGTGCACTGCCTTATATTGTCATCAATATATGACTGTGAGATTGTTATGTTTTTGTTTTTAGGGCAATAGGGCAATTGTGTAAATTTAGCTATTGTGCTGATTCTGGCAAATTTACATGGATGCTAAGAGATGGTTAATTGATTAACAAAGAACGTTGAATGAGACACGTTTATTTGCTTCCAGTTATGGCTCCACAGCAAGAGTCTAAAGATTTAATTCAGACTTTGGAATTTTGCCTGCAGCTTTAAAATCACAGACGAAGTAGTTCAGTGTATGGCAAGCCAGTGTTGTAGGACTCGAGTCAGGACTTGAACACGAGTCCGGATATGTCGGACTCATGACTCGACTTGGACTCGTGAGCTGATGACTCAGACTTGGACTTGGACTTTTGCTCTGGCTGCATTAGGATTTGGGGGGTGACTCGGAGGACTCGAGCTTATCCAGGGCTTAGCCCAGACATTGCTTTTGAATTGTGGTTGAAAAGAAAAATTGAAAAACAAAAACAAATAACACTGTCCTGGACAAATTAAGGCACTTTGCTGATGAGCAGTGGGCCAAATTACCTGTCAACAGGTGCAAAAGCCTGATTGAGAGTTACAGAAAACACTTTGCAGTGATTGCCTCAAAGGGTTATTCAACAAAATATTAGTTTACAGGTCCCATCATGCCTTTTTGCCCAATATATTTTATATTTCTGTTGAACCACAATTCAAAAGCAATGTCATGATTTTCATTAATTTTTTATTTATTATTTCTTTTGTCAATTTCAACTTATTTCAGTGATAGGTGTTTTTTCCTTCTTCCCCATATATATATATATATATATATATACATATATATATATATATGTATATATATATATATATACACACACACACACACACATATATATATATATATATATATATATATATATATATATATATACATAGCTAATAAAGTTCTGTTGAAATGGAGAAAACTGTATTATTTATTTTTAATGAAGACATTTTTAATTTGCATGTCATTTCTCAGGCTCTGCAAAAGTGGAGCGCTGAAGAGCTAGCTGATCTAGCCTCTTGGCTCAGACTCCATATTGAGGACTCAGACTTCGGCTCGGGCAACTTTTCTAGTACTTGGGCTAAGGTACTGAGGACTCGACCTGGTCTCGACTCAGGTGAGAAGACTCAACTTGGCTCGACGCTGATTTTTTTGGGTGACTCGGACTCGACTCGGACCCAAACACTGAGGATTTGGACTCGACTCGGACTCGAGCTATGGTGACTCGACTACAACACTGTGGCAAGCATAACGTTACTGTTTGGCACAAACCTCTTATCTCCAAAACTGCAGTTTTTCAGGAAATGTAAAAAACGCTCTATGAGTGAATTAATAAATATTGTATTGTCCTGATTACAAAAAACAAAACAAAAACAAAAACAAAAAAAAACCTTTATCGTGTTTTACCATAAAATCTACCGTTAAAACAGCTATAAATATCTGGCCTTTTCTTTAGCCCCATTTCAATATCAATATCAACTTCAGAGGATCAATATATCAAAATACCCGATCGTTCCTGCAAATATCACACATATTAGTGTAGCCTTCTCTACTAACATGGACAACCTGCAGCTGTGGACTTGGGTGACTCCAAGTGCATTATCCTGCATCAAGCATCAACAGACACGACATAGTTATTAATTAATTAATTAATTAACAATAGTCCTCTCCCCCTTATTATAATAACAGATGTTAATGTTAATAATATTATATAATATTAGATCAACAATCTGTCTTTTCATGTTTTTTTTTGATTCTACCACCATTATAAGTACCTTTACAACCACAAAGAGAGGAGGACCATCGTTTTAGTTGTTTTAGTGGACAGAGGAAAAAGAGACAGAAAAGGAGGTCATTACTACCTTACTATGACCTCCATGAAAAATGTATATACAGTATATTTGATTAAAAAGGGCAAAACAAAGACATTTTTAATGCAGTCACTCAAAATTGCCCACTTTACTTTTATTCATTGACTTGCAAAAGATTTAACTGAACTATTGAAACAATTTTTTCTTCGTTTTTGTTGACTGTTGCAGTAAATGTTAGTTATGTTTTTGAGATCACTCTGATTGCATTGGGCAAAATGCTGGTGAGTCATGTTGCTGTTTAGTGTGGAAGTATTGAATCTACCTTGCATCACTTTAATTCCAAGATCTGTTGTTATAAAGTAGACAAACTGTTTTTGGGCATACAGTTATAACGCTTAAAAATGTATTAAACTCACTCCCCAACACTGAAGGTGACCATTAACATAATTTAATTATAAATAAAAGGAAAACCATAGAAAATAGAGATAAGAGCTTTTAGCGCAACAGCTACAATATGTATTCTGAAAATAATACTTTAACAAAGGTTTACTGATCTGGTATTGACCTGCTGATTCACAAAGAAAGACTAATGACATAACTGGTTGTATTGTCCCACACACACTCACACGCCCACACTGCACACACATACAAACACACACCAGCAATCAGTACATGAGAGCATTTTGACCTTTTTTTCATGACAATAGGCAATCAATGGAGTAAAAGGTTGAAGGCACCTTCAACTGAATCACCCAATTACTGTTTTCACCTTCACAACAAAGTCGAATGTTGTCCATAAAATTGTCTGATATTGTCTATATGTGTATTCCTATTCATGTTCCGTCCCTGTTTACTCTGGTAAATTAGACTTTAAGCTACATTTCCATTAACTAATAAATACACAATGGCAGAAGCTGCATCTGAGCGGATGGAAAAGAGTGTCACGCTCAGGTGTTAATTCACACCAACAGTGAGCTGCAGGCAAAAAGCAGAACGTGTTAATTGGGCCCTGAGAGAAAACAACACAACACTCCCTCCTACAATTCATTATGCATCAAACAGACGATTACCAGCTGCTGATTAAGTGAAGTGCATTATTTTGCACACCTCACTGGGATTTAACACAAACTATGCGTTGTTGGTTGGAGAAAAAGCAATGATGTGCTAGTGGTGTGGTTGCCCTGCTTGATGCTGAAGATTTTTGTTCCTCAGTCAACAGGGGAAGTCGAGATCCCGGGGTTGACAGAGATCTAAGCAGCTTTTTGCAACTCTTTACAAGATTTGTACTGAACACCAAACAGCTGATGGCTGGTGTCAGCTCTGCAGGAAAGGAGATGAGAGGCATATCTTTCTGTGGTTCTGACAAAACACAATGTTTATGATGCTATAAAGACATATTTATAGACTCTTCAGACTATATTGGAAACGGTTTTTATTTAGTTAATTACAGATTATTTTATATACACAGCAACCTGGGAAGAATCAAAGTTTTGATGCTGGCAAAGCTTTAGCAAGTACAGAGGCAGTTAAACTCTGGATGGATTTGAATACCTGAAAAAATGCTCTCCGCTGAAAACGAGTTGGTGTCAAAAGCAGGTGTTAAAATGATGTTTCAGTAAATCAAATGTATAGGTGTCACTGTATGATCTTTAGCTTTAAACTCTGAACCTGTAAGTGACACTTGTAGAGTCAATTTTGCCAACATGGAGGTTGATCCTGTTAATCAACACCCATGTTTAGACAAGTACCGACTGATGCCACAAGTCCACACCATCATTATTGTTATTATTATTATTATTATTATTATTATTATTGTCATTATTACTATCATTATTATTATTATTCGTGCTCTAACCAATCATTGTATCTTTATTTCAGTTATTTTCCCCCATCAATAAATGGTTAATAAATAAAATTATGTTTACACTTTTCAGTATTAATATAGAGTTAATACTTAAGTAGTTAAAAATAAACTGTGAGGGAGTGAATTCCAATGATTTTTTTGTGCCTTTAAACTTCACTTTCAGAACAAAGACGGAGCTTTTCGACCCCAATGCCTTTGACAGTCTACCTGTATGTTGTTGACCTTGTCCATGGTATTTAAGGCTCCGGGGACTTCTTTCACTTGGCTGGAAGCACCCACAGGTGGATGGAGAGGGAAGGTTGTCATGGAAACATCCCACTGGGGTGGGAGATGGCTGAGGCTCCATCATGTGCTCTGAAAGCTTTCACTGATAGCTGCGAGCTGAGCTGATCTCCGGTCTTTTCCACTACCATTTAAGATGACACTAAGATTTGTGGACCCTGGGCACACAAAAGGACTGTGGCACATTTGTTTCAGTGTGCAGGTTGACAAATGCTATAGACTACTGCTGCTTTATTGTTCCCAGACCATTAGTCTTTGCCAGTCCATGACATTTAATGATTTTTTGTTGCACCTTGAGATATCTTGACAAAATAAAGCAGTAGTTCAACAAAAGTTTTAACCCATTTAATCATCAGCATGACTTGAGTGGGTGTCGTACAGTCATTATTTATCTGAGGTCAGTTGTGAAAAATGACATCAATATAGCAGCTTTATTACTGCGCTGATTGCAATGGTATGCCTCCATTTTTCTCTGAGCTGTCCGGTTCATCTCAGGGCATTTGTCGAAATTATTCATTATCATATTACAAAAATTGTACTTACAATTGTGTCAAACTGCTAATTCACTGACAGCTTTTAAAGACTAACAGCACAGGAGAGGAGCTAGTCAAACGGTTTGACCGCAGCACAAAGCTCAGAGCTGTCAGTCATCATTGCAAACAAAAAGGACATCTGGACTCCCACCGGAGGCCTTGTTTGGCAGGCAGCAAGCCTCTTAGATGGAGAATTGCACTGTGGTAAGTTTTAGGTCTGTGATATTCATGATTAATTAAAAAATGCAAATTTCTCAAGATTTGATTGACTTTACTGATATGTGTATGTAATGCCAAGAATATCAATGCTAAGGGACATGACTAAGGCTGTCCACCATTTTGACACCTGATTCGTTGGTGCGTTGCATTTTTTGACACAGTACGCAAGGTCGACTGGTCCAATGTGTATTGTGAATTTTCCTAAAAGTACAATGACATCCTTGTATTTTTGGCATTCTGTGGTTTTCATTTGTACATTGCATTCTACATCAATCCATCCATCCATCCATTAACCATACCGCTTATACCTCTCAGAATCCCCGGGGCTGGAGCCTGTCCCAGCTGACATTGGGGTGTGGGGTCCAACCTGAACAGGTCACCAGCAGGTTGCAGGAACACATAGAGACAGACAACCATTCATACTCACTCATACCTATGGGCACTTTGGAGTCGCCAATTAGCCTAATGAGCATGATTTCGGGCTGTGGGAAGAAGCTGGAGTGCCCAGAGAGAACCCATGCTTGTGCTGGGAGAGCATGCAAACTCCACACAGAAAGGCCCTGACCAACATTGAACCAGCAACCTTCTTGCTGTGAGGCACATGCACTACCTGCTGTGCCACCATGGTAAAAGAGCTTATACTGGTGTTTTAACCACTACAGAAACATAAAAAATGATTTTGGTTTTTACCAATGGTGTTAATTTAGGGCAGCCGTGGCATTAACCGTACATTGAGTTGTGGTCTCATAAATTTATCAAGCACTGTACTTCATACTACATTTTCACAAAATCAGTATGTACTCTTTAACCCCATTCACACTTGCAAAAAACATCGCCTGACCCTGCAAGAGACATGGGTTTTTATCGGCTCAGCCCGCCTCTGATCAGCTCCAATGGGAAAGTCACACCCGGTTAAACACGTTAATTTACAGGATGAAGTTGGCGTAACATGCCTACGTCATTATAGCACACCCATAACTTCCGGCGACAAAAGGGCACCGACATCTCGGCAACAAATTCCATCCGCCTTCGTATCATCAGTTTATCAATCAAGGAACACAGTTGACCACCGTGTCCATGGCTTCCATGCTCCTTTCCATTGTTTACATGGCCGTGTCTCGGCGCGCTGATGCTGTCATCAATGTGATGACGTTAGCGCGAGGAAGAAAAAAAGAGGAGGAAAAAAAAAACAGCCATGCAGCTCGTCTGCTGGCAATTAAACCCCGGTCTGCTGGCAATGGGAAAGGAGTCACTTTACTGATTGTTAATGGGTTTAGCCACATTTAAAAAACCAGCGTTGACCCGCTAATTTTAGCGTGAAAGCGGTATAAAGAGCCTTTTGGCACAGCTGTTGGCTAAAACACTGCAGGATTAATTCTCCAGTAAAATTGTCATAAATGTACTTACACTACTTGATATTCACTTCTGCATGCTACAATGCTCCTCTTAACATTTTTGTTGATGCTATTGATACCCTGTATCAGTAAAGTTAGGATATAAATTGTGATCTTAGCATAAAGCTCTGCTGCTTTGTCTGCTATAATAATGTAAACACTGTCTCCCGCCTCAGATTTTTGACGTGTTCTGCTTACCGGACTACTCCCTGCTGAGGGGAGCAAGTGTCAACAAGCATATCAGGAAATTACCCTTGCAAACTACCCAGACTTTATCCTGATAATATCAGGGTTGCATGTGTGAAAAGTGCTCTAGTGTAGTATGCATTTTCAAAAACTGCCTCAGTGTCGTTAACCGACCACAAGCTACTGGGAACTAACTTTCCTCCACAAGTTTAAGTCCCTAAATTATGTTACTACTGTGGCAGCAGTGTAGTTCAGACCATAAGGGCCTGGGGTGGGAACCAGTTGGTGGCCAGTTTAAGTCCCGATCAACCTGGAAGTTGTTTTGGTAGATGAGAGATGCAGGCTGACTTCCTAGGATACTGCCACTGGTTATGACAATTGGCAATACTGCTGAAGGGGTTGGCGTCCCTTGCCTTGATAGTCATGCAGCATAGGGTTTGCACCCTTAAACTTCATTGCACATAAACACATACGGACAAAGTAGGGTTAACATCACTAGTGGTGCAGAGGAGTCGTCAGGAATGATGAATTGTGAACTGCCGACCGGACATGTACTCCCAAACATGACCTGCCCTGACTGTGTACAACACGAAAATGGTCAAATACCTTTATTTCCTTTTAAATAGTAATGACTCTTGGTGTCAAAATTATTGTTGGAAAAATATGAGGAAAGAAGATTTTATTAAACTTGCTCCTCAAAAACAACATGTTTAAGTGTGTAAGCCATAATAAAACCAGTGATTGTACACATTTTGTAGCAAAATAAGAAAAAACAATATTCAAGAAATTTCAAAAGCCTTACATTTACTCACCTAATCCATAACATTCATATCCTATTGCTGGTTTACAGTAGCTGCTCTGTAACCGTTAGGTCTAAACCAAACATACAGTCTTTAAGTTACAAAAAATAATTTAAATAATAGCTGATACAACATTACAGGGAGATAGCTAACATTTTGCAATAGACAGTATATCAAGTCTAAACATACTTTGTTTAGCTTATATTTGTGTTGATAGACAAATTAGCATATATTTCAGTGCACAACAGTCAACAGTAAAACTGTTTCACAAGAGAAAGAAAGATTGCAATATAAGGCCAGAGATATACTTGCTGTTTGCCCTTGCATCCGTATCTTGCTATTGTCATGAGCACCCTTGCTAATATACTTGCCAACAGATGGCTTGTACTACAGGCGGATACCACTGGAGGGCACTCAGAGAGCTCACACTGTATACAACTTCCTATTGTGTGAGAAACAAACTACAGATGTGGAGACATTTACTTTGATTTTTATAATTAAATTAACAAAATAACAATCAATGTCATCATCAAATATGCGTAGGCATTTAATGAACAGTGGTCAGATCACACCATCAGTGCTGTGTGCACCTCATTTCTATGACATTTCCATCCATGCAGCATTGAAACTGTCTCGAAAGTGTCACGATTTAATGACTGACCATGTTAACTGGTGACTTTCAGCTAACTGCATTTAAACAAATGTCATAGCTATGGCACCAGAGAAAATAGAGTGCATTCTCTCTAATGCCTCATTGTAAATTTTATCATTATTATAATTAAATACAATAATCGGCAGGATGTATTACAGAAAATACTGCCAGAGTATTAAAGAGCACACAGCCACAGAAAGGGTCAACCCAAAGTCACCAATATACAAAGTCATTGGTAAAACCGATGCACCGGACTTGTCCTTTAAATTTTTTTCCATCTTCTAAATCATATTTTTTGTTGATCAGCTTGCCTTCAAAACATTCATTTATTTCTGCTGCTGTGGCGACTGTCACATCTTCAACGACACTGATCATACATGTCATGTGTAAGCATCTCATGTCTGTGTTTTACATTAATTCTAAAGGACGTGCAAAACCAATAAATGGAACTAAACCAGGGGACATGTGGTAGTATCCCTATAGTTAACAGCAAGTATCTCTCCAGCTTCGCAACTCTGCTATAAACTTGAACAAAAAGTTTAATTTTAGCTCTTTCTCTGCTCTTGTTTGCTACATTTGTGACAATGCTCATGCTGAGTTTTTTTTTAAAGAGGTCATATTTTGCCTTAGCTAGGAATCCTATATTAAATTTTGACGACTTCTAGGCTATGTTTACAATTGCGTATGTTCAAAATCATGCCAGTGCTCACATTCTAAGTACGATTCAGTTCCATCCAAACTTCTTCCCATGTGAACTAGGCCTGTGCAAAAACAAATCAACACAGCAGTATACGCTTTTGTAACAAAGTACTTGCCAATGTGTTTTTCTATACAGATTTAACCGCCTTGATACAACCCTAAATGTTGCTAAAATACACCTTTGGTAATACCATCCATGGTGCAGTTCACAAAAATTTCAAAAACTGGCCGCAGAGCTACATGATTTCATGCATATTGTAAATTTTATACTACTTCTAAGATGTCTAGGGACCTTGAATTTTGTGTCTTAATTTGTGGGAGAAGTTGTCTGGAATTCTGTAAGTGGCATAGTCAGTATCCAAAAGATAAATGTATTGTGATATGTATTGTATGGTACCATATCGTTTTGTGATGTTACTGGAAATACCTAGCCTTCATGTGGGCACAGTCTGCCCTGATTGGTTGACCAGTTTACTCTGTGGTGATTTTCAATTAGACTGACACACCAGATGGACAGTTCACTGTTTCACAAGTCCATCTGGGCAACAGCCCATGGAAAATGTTATTGGAATGGGCAGAACCTTTGAGAAGCATATCTGACAGGTGACTGGATGATCATTCTGTCAATCAATTCATTATGGGCCAATCAGATAATGTAGTAGGCGGGTGCTACAGTTGCAGTGTAAAGTACAAAACATAAGCCACTACGTCAAACAAATTCTCACCCAAACATGTTGGAAGTGGAGTTAAATATCCTTCTACTGAGACATGCTTGTGGTGTTATTTATTTTTCATTTAATAAAGAAGTGTGGTCCAGATCTGACAAAACTGCTACTGAGGCTGTTTGCATATATGCTATAGTCTGTACAAGAAGCAGTCACTTTCTGCTGTCTATATGCTCATAGTTCCCACTTCTTCTTGCTTTACAGGGTGCCAATTGGACAAGCAGCTCCAAGCTGACCACAACTGTTGTAGACTGGAGCTTGGCAAGATGACCTGTCTGATTACAGACATTGAATCAGGCGGATCCAGCTGTACTGCATGGTTAATTTTCAATGACTCTGCATTCTTGTACAGTATATGTTCTGCACTGGGCCAAAGAGCAGGACATCAATCGTTTCAGGCATCTACTGGCGCTGTAATGAGGAAGAGACAAAGAAGTCCACAAGTACTCTATCATGCAAAGGAGCCATGTAAAACACACTTTAGGGCATTAAAATAGCATAATATGACCTCTTTAAAACAAGTAGTAAAAACTACTAAAGATAAAGCACAATGAATACTAAGTCCAGGCAGCTAACAAAGCTGCAGTATCATGTTTCAAAATGTAGGTAGAAAAAGGCAGTGCGCTAAACTAAAGATCTATAAATCTCAGTTTGTAATTCAAGTAAAAGAAAAAAAACCTGAAACAAGTGAAGAAAAAAATGGAAACATGACAGAATATGACCTCAGTTCACTTTTACACAAAAGCATGAGTGTACGTTTGTGCTCCTGAAGAATCTAGTCTCTGGATAGTCTCACCACATGTAATAGCTGCGTGTGGTGTCCACCTGACTGGGTTTGGTCTCAGAAGAGCCCTCTTTCTCCTTCTCACTGTCAGCATCCCACAAGTTGATGAGAGGTGGGTACAGCTCGTTTAGAGGTATTGATGAAGTTTTCTGCATGTACTTTTTCAGAGAGTGGTGATAGTTTTTTCTCTTCCACCTCTTAGAGATGAACACAACCAGACAGGCCAGACTGATGATGGTGAAGATGGTTGCCATTACAGCTGCGAGAGCGGTGTTCGTCCCTTGGTCAGATACCTCGACGGTGAAGGCTGATTGCTTCGTTGTCACATTCACGCATGACTTCTGTGTTTGTTGGTGGATGTTTGAGACAGTGAGGCACACCTCGTACTCAGTTGCTGGTTGTAGGTGCGTTAGATTGTACTCATGGACATCCACGGGTACTTTAGCAGTGTAGGTGATATGTGGGTTGTCTATCTTCATGGTAGCAGATGACCACTTAAGGTTAGAGGTCATAACATTGGAGTTGATTTTCCAGGACACAAGTATCGAGTGACATTCTGTTTGTTTGACGTAGATTTTCATAAGCTGAGTGCTGTCGAACAGAGTCCCGTTCACTCGTATTGCAGTCACTCTTGTATCAGCTCCTTCTGAGTTCTGAGCAACACATGTGTACCTGCCAGAGTCCTCAACTTGGATTTGAGAGATCCTCAATGTCCCTTCTTTGCTAAGGCTGTACTTGTCAGACAGAGTGTCCATCATTACCTTGTTCCCCATTGGTGTCACCCAGTAGATTTCCGGCTCAGGCTGGGACACGGCCCTGCAGTCCAGATCAACAGTCATGCCAATGTCAAGGTTGAGGTGGCTTGGAAAAGTGTCGTGAGAAATCATGGGCAGGCACTGATTTACCAAACGATTCTGAAGAACCTCCCTCACATGGATTCCCCTCACCTCATTTGGCATTGCACAAAACATGGAGGACGGCTCCATGAAACGGATGGTGGTTTTGTTAGAGCCCATCCACTGGATCACACAATCGCAGCGTAGGGGGTTGCTATGAATGCTGATCTCACGTAAGTTTGGAAGGGAGTCAACTATGGACTTGTAGAGGGCATTCAGGGCGTTGTTGTTAAGCATTAGACTCTCCAAGGCTGGAACATCACGAAAGGCCTGAGGGTTGACGTAGGAGAATTTGGGGTTGTTGGTGGCCTCAAGTTTAGTGAGCTCAGGAAGGTTGTCCAGGGCAAACCTGTCAATAGAGACCAGCTCTCCCATGTTATTGATGCCCAGCTCTTTTAACCTTAGCATGTTCTTGAAGTCTCCTTCTTGAATCTTGTGGACTGGGTTTTTGTTCAAATCCAAGAACTTGAGGTTAGGTAGTTTCTGGAGGGCTCTCTTTGGAACTTGGACCAGCTTGTTGTCATAGAAAGACAGGCTCTCAAGATTATCAAGTCCCAAAAAGGCATTACCAGGGATGTCTGTCAAATCCATCCCTGCCAAAACCAGGCTTCTTAGGTTGCCCAGTGGTTTGAAGTTGAAGTCCATTATCCCTACAACAGGGTTTTCTCCAATCATGAGGATTTCAAGATTGGGCGTAGATTCAAACCACTGGCTTTCTATGATCTTGAGCTTGTTTGAGTTGAGGTGAAGCCTGAGCAGGTTGTGGAGCCCAGAGAAGGCATTTGCGGAGATGGTATTGATCTGATTGTGATTTATGTAGAGCTCCTGTAGGTTGCTAAGGTCCTGCAAACAGTAATCAGGCATTTCAGTTATTTGGTTCTCCTCCAGATGAAGTGTTGTGAGCTGGGACATATTGGTGAGGCCAACATCCCGGATATTGCTGAAGTTGTTCTGTGACAAGTCCAGCTCAGTCAGGTTAAAGAGCTGCTCCAGCTCCTCACTGGTTCTGGCAATGTAGTTACTCTGCAGGAGGAGAACCTGCGTTTCAGTGGAGAGGTTCCCCGGGATGCGTGTCAAGCGAAGGTCATTACAGTCCACTGTTATGGCTTCTCTGTACGTGGACTGTGGGGTAAACCATGGCCGGATCTCGCATACACACAGCTGGGGGCACTCATTGCTCTGGACAAAGGATAGTCCAGCAGATAGCAGGATCAGGCCAGCAAACACCAGGCCAAGATGACAGCGGTCTGACCTTCGTCTAGCCATACTGAGAGGGGACAGGAGGAGGGGCAGAGGATCTTCGAAAAAAGTGTGCCAGAGTCATCAACCAGCTTTCCAGTGGTGAGGTCTCACGGTCCAGTGAGTGATCAAGGGTCGAAGCATATGGAGGAACTTCAATTAAGATCTTGAGACTCAAACGTCCTGTAAAAAGAAAAAAAAAAGACCAATGTTTAATCAGTCAAAAAGAAAATAGGCAATGC
This sequence comes from Cetoscarus ocellatus, assembly GCA_037902135.1. Classification (NCBI taxonomy): domain Eukaryota; kingdom Metazoa; phylum Chordata; class Actinopteri; order Labriformes; family Labridae; genus Cetoscarus; species Cetoscarus ocellatus. The sequence goes on from JBAMNC010000576.1 coordinate 55,128, forward strand.
AGTGTGAGTAGTATCCCTGAATTTCTGTATCACTGCACCAGGCTACTTTTTAGCTAAAAAATACAAGCAGTCAGAAAAATATGAACACCTTTTATTAATTAGAAATGGCTTCTGAGATTAACTGCAGCAAAATGTTTTTCATTGTAAACAAAAATGAATAAATTTCAAAAGTGTCATCTTCCTTTGCCTGTTTTTTTCTACCACAAAGACAAATATGTTACTGAGAAACAGTTCTAGAAATAAAAAATAGACATAAATGGCATAAATCTACATTGGTCTAAGAATAAATTATTATATAAAGCTTTTAGCTTGAGGAATATCAATCAAACTTCACATGATTAATAAAAACTATTTGATCTGATGCAAGAGAAGCTGACATGGTAAATACTGCTTTAAGAGGATTATTAAAGAATGAAAATACGTAAAAAGGGCCTGAGTACTTTTATCAGTCTATATAAGATGGCTTTATATAAGTACAATTGTTAAATGAAATATAACTGGATCCTTCAAGTGATCAGTTGTACCTATGCATAACAGCCTACTTTGGAGATGCAAGGGGTGGGAGGCATCATCGCTTTTGACACAGCTTTTCTCCTAAATATGTGAAATTAAATCAGTTTTCACTGGAGAAATCTGCGAGATTAAAGATTACTGACTTTCTCTATGTCCGCATCAGAATGCATTGATTAATAGGTTGCATGACTGTAGACTCTTACCCTTGTTTAAACGCACAATTACTGTTGGATTTGATTTTTTTCCCAAAATATGGCAGTGACTAAAGAGTAAGATCAACAGCCTTCTAAGTGCCCCTTTGAGGCTTCAAGAAATGCACAGCATCAACATTTCTGGGAAGATGCAAGCTCAGCTCATCACAATTCACACACAAAACCCATCCCTGGCCTGCTTGGGAAAAACATCAAATTCCGTTGAGGGCTTAAGTCCCATAAGCACTTGTTCATTAGATTCTTTATTTAGCCCAAATAAGATATTTGAAAGTGCCAGTCATAAAGACAACACAAACTTTTAATGTCATCCACAGCACTATGAATTCAGGGAAAACCACACTCAAAGTAATACACATATAATCAAAGGGACATTGCAATGAGATGGAAATTAATCAAGATATTCCAGCATCTTTTCACCTTAAGAGGAAACACAGATGCAAACATAGGCTGCAGGAGAAGCTTGTAATAGACTCAGATGTACTTCAGTCATCTGGTCCAGAGATTGCATGCTACTTAGAGGTACAATAGGCTTCTTCTTCTTTACCATATGCTTTTAATACTTAGAGCAGGGACTTGGAAGATAAAGGATAAGTTCAGGAAAACATTATGTAGCTTTTGTAGCAGTGCAGCATTTCAAATATCTTACTGTATCAATAGATGGGAATTAAAATCAAACAGTTTGTACCCACAGATGGTAATGTGCGTGTGAGACAGTCCATCACTCAGGTTTCATAAAATTTAATGGACTGACGCCATAATATTGTGTTTATACATCCCAGGCTTTTAATTGTTACTATTTCACAAAAAACTGTTTACTTTCATTTCTGGCGCCTTGCCTTTCATAAAAAAAATTCTTCTCCAACATTTTGTGTCCTGTGAAATTGTCTGTTTAACTGACATGACTCAGGACATAAAAAAAGGGGTCTGCATGTTGCATGGAGGAGAAACTAATGCATATGATATTACAGATATGATAGAACGACACTAAATTGTAAAGTCCATAAGACTAAATTGCAGTATTAATGAGGTCAAATTTTATAAGTGTTGCTAAAATGACAAAATCTGGACCATAAATTGTCAATAAAACCAACTTAAATTTCAATCAACTTAGGTTTAAAGAATGATTCCAGTGTTAAGTTGTACTTAAGGCCACTATGTGTCGCAAATCATGTGAGAAAAGCAACTGTGGTTCCCGTGAGGGCCACATTATGGCTATTCTAAGTTTCAGGGTGCCAATGGTACTATCACAAATTTCTGTAATTTAACAACACAATAAATACCTAGCTTTGATCAGAATTCATAATTATACTTTAAAGCTAAAAAACAAACAGTAATGTTAAATTTAACAAACTAAACACGTATTTAAAATAACTCTTTTAATCCAGTAAACTACTATGTACTGTGTTTTGTTATCAGTTCATTTACCTTTATTTTACCGGAAAGTTTGATTGAGAATTAAAAGTTATTTTACAAAAGTAGCCTGGTCAAGGTTGCAGTTTTAAAGATCTGTCTTTTTGTTGGCAATAAAAGTGTATTTACCCAACTTTCCTTTGCAAATAGAAAATCCATATATATCAATATTGCTTCATTAAAGCCCATTAAAGAAAATTACATATAATAATTTATAATAATTATAATGATTTATTGTAAGGAATAAAATAAAATCAGTTATTAAATACAATCAGAGAAAAAAAATTAAATTCTCTGTGTTGTAATACAATTTACAGGCGTGCGCAGTGTGCATGGTGCTGTATATGCAAATATAACTAAAACACTTCATGGCAGATTTTTTTCTTCTTTGTGGGTGGCAGCTTGAATCAGGAAAAGGCAGCATGTGGCCCCTAAACCCCTTAGTTTCCCACCACTGATTTAAAGCTTGTCTTTGATTGTGATGATTTAAAATATAACACCAAACAATTATGACCTTCAAATTAATACTAACATCAGCCATGATTCCACACATTAAATAATTCTTCTGAATTCTATATAAAGACGTGCTGCATTAATGCAAGCACTTTTCTCAAAGAGCTGCCTCTAAAAGTTCATTGATAGAACTTCTGTCAGAACATGTAAGCTCGTACCTTCCTGCACTAAGACTTAGGAAGCCTCTCACTTAATAATAAACTAACTAATGTGGCGCCAGGCTTGTGCAGAGCCATACGGCAGCACCATCATACCCCCCAGCCTTCTCCATCACACTGCTTTATGGCCAAACCCCACAGCTTAAGTAGACAGCACTTAAGAGGCTTTTAAACAGGAGAGCGGACCAATTCATCTGAACGCAAACTGCCTGGCAACAGCTCCAGGGAGACAGGAGCCCGTCTCTGCTCCTCCTACAATAGGTGCTCTCTACAGAACAGGGCGGGGCGTGGATGAAGCAGGGATACAACAGCATCTTGTCTTTAAGCTATAGCACTGTTTAATATGAGGATATCTTGCCAGTCAGGATTAGAGGGATGGAGATACTAAAGTGGGAGATTAGCTGGAGGCAGTGTTTTTTATTCTTACACAGAAGAGGAAAGCAGGTCACTAAATACTTCAGTGAGATCCAAGAGACATGCAGCCTTGTACACTGGAGTTAAATGGTTAAACTTGTTTCAAAACAACTTATCTATTTGTATTTTGGATGTTACAACCCCCCAAATCCAAGTTCAGACGCTTTTTTTTAAATGTAAATAAAAACAGAAAGCAACAATATGCAAATCCTTTTGGAATAATTAATTGATTACACTACAAAATCAAGATATTTAATGTTCACACTGATAAACTTTGTCGTTTTTTGCAAATAGTTTCACACATTTTGAATTTTAAGGCTGCAACATATTTCAAAAAAAGTTGAGACAGGGCCAAAAAAAGACTGGGAAAGTTTAGGAATGCTCAAAGAGAACATGCCTGGAACGTTCCACAGGTGAATAGATTATAGGAAACAAGTATGTAATGATTGGGAATAAAAGGAGTGTCTCCAAAAGGCTCACTCATTAACAAGCAAGGACAAGGGTTCACCAAGCTGTGAACAACAACTTTGTGAGCAAACACTCCAACAGTTTTAGAACAAAGTTTCCCAACATACAATTGCAACAAATTTAGAGATGTCATCATCTACAGTCCGTGATAGAGCTGTCTAATTAATCACTTTTTAATTAAGATTACAACTACTGCCTTTCATAATTATGAAAGTTGAGTAATCGAGATCAAAAAATTGTTGTGACACATGACATGTTGAAGGTTTTTTTTTCCTTTTTTCATTATTATTATTAGCATTATTTTGAGATATTTGTATTTTACAAGTATATTTCTATGTACGGCTCAATTTTTAATCTTAAAAATGACAGTATCAAAAGCATACTGTCATTTTTAAGATTAAAGCATGCACCACATGCTTTGATGAAAGCATGTGGTGCATTTACCTGTTAAAAAGAAAGTATAAGCATATTATCTTCGTAGACATAATTAACTTTCTCTGACTACATGTGGTGCATGTTTTAAAATCAGTGAATATTCATGTTAAATATTTGTCATCTCAACATCTACTAAAATGATGTGATTATTATTTTTGGCATAATCAAGCAGCGGTAGTCCATAACGTCATCAAAAGATTCCGAGAATCCAGAGAAATCTTTATGCAAGCTGCAAGGCCAAAAAACAACATTGAATGCCTGTGACCTTCGATCCCTCAGGTGGCACTATGTTAAAAACCAACATCATCTGTAAAAATATCACCACGTAGGCTCAGGAACACTTCAGAGAGCCTATCTGCCTGTGCAATATAAAACTCTATCATGCAAAGCCAAAGCCATAAATCAACAACACCCAGAAACACCGCTCAGTGTGCTGTGGTCTGACGAGTCCACTTATCAAGTTGTTTTTGGAAATCATTGACGTTGTGTCCTCTGGGCTAAAGAGGAAAAGGACGGTCCAGGTTGTTATTAGAGCAAAGTTCAAAACCAGCTTCTGTGATGGTTTGGGGATGTGTTAAAGCCCATGGCATAGGTAACTTGCACATCTGTGAAGGCACCATTGATGCTAAGAGGTACATCCAGGTCTAAGAGCAACATATACGACCAACTACGCAACGTCTTTTTCAGGGGCGTCTCTGCTTATTTCAGTGAGACAATGCCGAGACACATTCTTTACTTGTTACAACAGCGTGGCTTTATAGTAAAAGAGTGGGGGTACGAGACTGGCCTACCTGCCTGCAGTCCAGACCTGTCTCCCAGTGAAAATGTCTGCCGAATTATGAAGTGCAAAATACAACAAAGGAGACCCTGGACTGTTCAGCAACTGAAGTCATTCATCAAGAGAGAATGGGACAGAATTCCACCTACAAAGCTTCAACAATTGGTGTCCTCAGTTCACAAACACTTATTAAGTGTTGTTAAAAGGAAACGTGATGTAACACAGAGGTACATACCCCTGTCCCAGCTTTTCTGGATCATTTTGCAGGCATCAAATTCCAAATAAGTGAATGCTTAAAAAAAAAAAAAACAAGTTTATCAGTTTGAACTCTAAATATCTCTTTATAGTGTATTTAAATAAACAGAGGTCAGAAAGATCCACAAATCACTGTATTCTGTTTTTTTTTACATTTTAGAATTGAGGTTTGCACTTTTAATTATTTCCCATTACAAAATTCAATTAAGCCCACGTGACTCATGGTTATTAGTTTAATAAATCTATGCACTATGTCACTATGGCCTGCTGAATTTAGTTCAAAGGCTGTAGATCATCATTTATGTCTCACATACGCTGAAATGTTTCAAGATAGCACAATAGCGTTGCTTTAAAAGAGATGTCTCAGTTTGGGAAGGAACTGTTCAACAAAGATGAGGGTTTGACATGAAGCTTGGACTAAGTTTAAAATAGTTCAGGATTTGTCATTTATTGAGGTGTTTCAGTCATCATTACTCATGAGTAGTTATGGATGTTGGTATTTTTAACAAAGGTAAATATGCTGTTAAAGAGACACAATAAAAAACAATCAGAATTACTCGAGCATTACTTCTTCATCCCTTCTTCACTTTTGTGAATCCTCAATAAAGAGAAGCCCCATCTGTGTGTAGCTCTGTTGAACATTACAAACACCATGAACATTATTATTAAACTGTGATTCTTGATGACTCTAACACCTTAGTCAGTGTATTCATTATTATTAATTTACCCCTTTATTAATGATAAATCATTAACACATGCAGACATTCGAGCTTCATTAATGCAGTAATATTCCAATTCATGATCATGGACCTCACACTAATTTGTTAAAGAAAACAAAAGGGACAACAGTTTTTTAAGCATCAGTGTGTAACTTTTCCACTCTTCAGTTGATCTAACAGTGTGGGGGCTCTTAACAGAGAGAATAGTGTCAGTACCACTCCACAGAATTCTTACACATTACTGCTTCACTTTTGCAGCCAGGCAACTTTAATGAATGTGTCACTAAGTGGACTCATTTCAAAGTATTAAAGGAAAAATCTTAAATAGTTTTATTTTCCGCTAAATAGTTCTGTGAACATGTATAACATTTATTACCTCCACCAAGGAGGTGTGTTTCTGCCAGCGTGGTCCATTTGTTAGTCTGTCCGCCTGTCTATGAGCAAGACACCTAAAATGTTCTAAAAAGAGATACGATTTTGGTGGAATTTTTAAAACGCCTTGTTAACAATGTACGGCAGGGCAGTTTTCCACATTATCAATGATAACAGAAAAGCCTTGGTGAAGGTTTCAGCTCTCTAAGAACTTCCTGTTGATTGTTGTTAACCTTAAGAATGAAGTTTTAATTAATGAAAACACTTATCCACTGTCTTTATTGCCTAATCCTGTTAGGGATGCAGAGGGCTTGAGCCACTGGACAAGAGGGGGTACACCCAGTACCTGTTGCTAGCCAATTGCAGGGCCAACATGACTTAGACAGACAAGCATTCACACACACATACTAACACCTAAGAACAATTTAGAAACACCAATTAATCCAATAGGCACGCATTTGTTTGTGTACACTGGGAATACCCACTCAAGCACGAGGAGGACATCACAATTTGTGGACAAATCACAAACAAAGGCCCTATCTGACTGCAGGAGTCAAACCAGCAACTATGTGCTGCACCAATTTCCTGATCTTTTTGCATTCTAGTTTTCATTGTTTCATTATTTTTCATTGATGATAACAAGCTGGTCTTAAATCATGCATCACACTTGAAATCAGGAGATAAAACCTAACAACATCCTGTTGTTGATTTTTTACAGCTCTAAAGCAGCAGAGGACATCCTGACACAAGCTCACGGGTCCATTGTGATCAGAGTCACAGGAAAAGCTCAAACACAACAGGTGATGTAACACTCAACAACAAAACTCAACCTCAAAGGCAGGAAGACAAGAAGCAGGAAAACACAGGTTTCAACTACAGACACCTTTGAAACTTATGAGAGGATACTTGCAATAAATAACAACTGCAGATAAAAATAACTGTTTCTCTACTGATGGAGGGTGCAGGCAGTCTTTTGTACTAATTCTAAAAAGAATCCCATATAATAGATCACAGTCACCAATAATAACTGAATAACTTCTTTTTGTGTAATCACTGGTGCTGAGGAATAGAATGAATGCAGGGTTCTGGTTCCAAGTTTCACTTGTTAAGATTTTAATTTGCATGAACTCATTGAAACCAACGTGTACAGAGCAGCTGCATGCTGTTGTCTGCAGAAATAGAGCATCACTGACGACAGTTTTGAATCCTTTTTCTGAGGCTCATTACTTTGCAGGATCAAATATAAAACCTAAACATTTAATTAATTAAATCGAATTTCCTATCAGAAGCTTTAGTAGCTCAGTCGCTCTAAAGTATTGGGTCAGGGCCCCAAAGTGAGTCTTGGATCTGGTCTCGATGGGCTGCAAATGTCTGCCAGAAAACAAATGTTACAAAGGGTTTTTGTATGGAGGACCAGTGCAGACATCCTTAGCCTGCAAAAATACGTTTTGGTTGTTTTCTGGAGACCTTAACTTTTCAAATTTTTTTTTCCAAATTGTTAATAGAGTTAAAACAAAATGAATGCAAACATTTCTACCCAGAACTTAGATAATTATAAACTTTTTAATATGTTTGTTTTTTATTTGTGTATTTGTTCATACATATATTTACTTCATTAAAAGAGCATCACTGGTCTAAATTGTAAAATTATGTAAAAAAGCATAAATTCAATAAAATCCATACAACTGGCATAGCAGACATATACAGTGCTTAACACGTTTATTAGACCACGTCATAAAAATGAAAAAACATCGGTGTTTAGAAATCTTTTAAAAATGTGTTTAAAACTGAAAAATGTTATTGGACAAACATTTTGAACAGTAATGAGGAATTTCAAACTAAATTCACCTTTTTATACCAAAATTTGAGCAGCTCACTGGGCTTCTCTGAGAAGTCAGAAATTAATCAAGTAGAACTTTCAACCACTAAAACAATTTTTTCTGTTCAGGAATGCAAGTGAACAACTATAATTTGACATCTTAATCAATAAATAATAATGTGCTTTACTTTTTTTCTGTTTTATTTTTTAGAACAGTAAATTTGAAAATTCATGGATAACAATAATTATATCTGAGCAAAAAAAAATTATCATTGTTCTCAAAGAGATTCTACATACTGGTGTACTGACAATTACAGAAACAAAAAAATGATTTAATTACAAATGCTGTTTATTCAGGGCAGCTTTGGCATAAACTTTAGGTGGGGTGGTGGTTTAATAAACTTGTGAAGCACCGTTCATTCCTCTTAGTCCATTTTACAGAGTATTTAGAGGGCAAAGAGAATCACTAGTTTACTCCTAAAGATATTGAACTTAAAAGCAGTCATTACTTACTGGATGATGCAGGAATAACCTACATTTAAATAAAAATCGACACTAAAAGCATAAATGTGGATACCTTTACTGTAGACTTAGCATCTGTAAACATGTATGTTGAACATCTCGTTTCTGGTTTATATTAAGCAAAGATTTCATTTAAATTAAATAAAAAAATAACATTTTTATCTCTTTAGAAGATCAGATGCAGCTCTTTTTCCTTCCCCTTTGGAAACACACAGTCTGTAATGAGCTCTGGACAGATTTGCTGCCAAAATGATGCTGGGGGGGGTGAAGGGTTACGGGCTGCAGACTTTCAAACAGACATGGTGTCTTCATGGAGGTGGAGGCTGTATAGCTATGACATAATAATCATCAGGAAGTAAAACAACAGAGTGTTTGAAGGGGCATTTTCTTTAATTTACAGTTTAGTAAAAGGTGGTACGTTTTTCTGCGAACACAAGCCCCTTCTAAAAGCACTAAAGGACATGGTACCTTTAAATTTGCACAAATGCATACCATGAAACAGGTTAACTGATTAGATTTTGGAGGTCAAAGGTTAAGGTCATTGAGTTTTAATGATCATCCTTTGCTTGTGGGTACTGAATCTCAAAAAAGCATATGAATGTTAGTGCACATTAATCTTCTCGCACTGAAAGATGAAGTGATCCAATTTTGGAGGTTATAGGTCAAATGTTCATCAACTTCTTGTGAACACAATATCTCAAAAACACAAGGATTTTCTTTAGAGACAAACTGGTAATAATTTGGAGGGGTAAGGTCAAATGTATTTGAGTCTCTTGCTTTTAAAAAGTGTTGAAAAGAGTCTTCAATGATACGCAAGCCGTGTCTATCATGGCGGCTCTGTCACCACGTTTTCCATGACGGATACGGCACATTGCAGTAAAATATGTATAACTTTGAATTTGTCACTTTTGCAATTTAAAAAAAAAATCTGAAAAATCTAAATATGATATCTCAACTGTTACGATACAGGAGCTCCCCGTTAAATAAGGACAATACATATTAAACTAATCATGTAACGTACATCACTTTAACAAATATACAACACTAAATGCATGAGCAATTAGAGGAGTACTTTTCAGGCGACATAAGCGTGTGTTTATGTGATTAGTTAATCGTGTCTCAGACTCAATATTCTTGTAGGACTTCCTTGGCAGGAAACAAAGGGGCCAGTAGGTCATTAGCAACACTTGAGGTATTGATTGTACAGCAGCTTGATTGTTGCACCTCTCAAACTGCTTCACCTTCAACCAGAGAGCAAAGGATCTTATTGAAGAGGAGAGACATTAGATGGATGAAGGACTTCCACCTCTTAACACAATGATTGGTTTGATTCTGTGAGCTCAAGGTCTGATGTAATATGGTTAAAGGAGAAAACCACACAACAAATGTAAACAAAAAAGACCGTATTTTCATTATAAAAGTCACTTTTCCCCTTTTTAACACCTGACTGTGTGTTTAATGCCTCAAAGGATGGCTCTGACACATGCACTCTGCCCCGCCATAAAGATTTCCTGCATGTGACAGCAGCGCACACATCGATGTTTTTTGAGATCATAGAGGGCTGAACAGTTACTGTGTCTAAGACCTGATTCCACAGAGGACAAAGGGTTAATGCCTCAGCTCTTCTTCTAAGAATAATGGTGCACGCTAAGCTCAATAACCTAACCCCTCAACCCCACCCCCAACATTACCCTTGGGAGCAAATATTGGTGGTGGATGGTGAGGTGGGATTGGGATTTAAGCCTTTTGACCCCCCTCCAAGCGGTGCTATCTTCTTCCACACCCCCTCCCCACCAGGCACACACCTGCTCTAACATACATGCTTTCTTATCTTTATCAAGCTTGAAGAAAAAGACGTCCTAAATGTGCTTCAGTGTGCAACATGACCTGTGTGTACTACTAACTTAGTACAAGAGAGGATACATTCAGTCAGGTGATCCTGCCCTGCTCTGTTTTTTTAGTTAAACCTGGAAAAGTGTGAGACTGCTGCTCAAGGATCTAACAAAAAACACTCACTACTGCAGCTATTGAGACGTAGCTGATAAGAGTTTAATTCAACTGTTTCAGCATGAAACTAATAAAACAACAAGCTGTGATATTTCTTTTATTTTAAATCACTGATGCAATAGAATGTAAATAGAGAAGTAAGTAAAATATAATTTAAGGCTTTTCCAATTTTTGTCTTCCTCATTTGTCTACCCTTAGCTGTTTCCTAATTCACCACACTTAGAAGTTGCTTAGGACAAAAATGTCAGTCTCCAAAACCTGCTGTAAAATCATACAGATGTTTTAAAACATTATAGTCTTTTTTTGTTGTTTTTATCAACTTCACTTCTAATCATAACTACCAAAATTTCATTAATTTTTTAATAACATAGGCCATTAATTGCCAGTCTGAAAACACAGTGTCACCGTTTATGAAAAATACACACAAAAAGTCATTATTTAAATTATAATGAATGTTGAAGGGTTAGGGGTTTGTTTTGAACACAGATTTGGTTATTTTAATAATAAGCATTGACATTGACTATTGATATCTCTTAACTTTTATGCACTCAGATTTGAAATGCCTGAAGACATACTGAGGTTTTTCTAATACATAAAAAAAGAGTAATTTTCAAAATAATGAATCTGGGAGTGGTGGAGGATGTATTTTTAGCAGACTTGGACAGATCATAGATATGCCCAAGATGGGCAACTATACTGATTTTTAAGGCTTAAGTATTTACTCTCCATGACAGGCATGGTATCACAGTTGGACACTAAAGAGGTAGTTCATTATTTTTAAATGGGTCTGTATAGAGTCTGTGTCAGTAGTAAATTCATAAGGCACAGTGTCTCTGATCTGATCTGCTCCTGTAAAGAGCAAACTGACACAGAGCTTAGGCTGAACTGTGCTGCAGATGGGGTCAAGAGTTTTGAGTGGTTCACTGAATTTTAGTTTAAAAACAAACTTGAAAAAAACAACCAAACAAAGAAAAAGAAAAAAATAGAGGTCCGAGAACACAAACCTACACCAAGGTATTCAGATCACCACAAAAAATGAACCATTTCTTCTTTGTGACATGAATAACTTTGCCTAAAAACTTCATTAAAATCTGTTCATACCTTTTCCAGTTATCCTGTAAATAAACTGACAAACCAGAACAAAGCATGAACCTCCAACAAGGCATTTCCAACACTGTCAAGGGTGTTGTTGTCAAAAATGAGGAAAACTGTCCTATCTCAATCTGTTTACAAGCCTTAAAAAAAAATCCTGCATCTGCATCTGATTTCAGATCACTACCACAATCTAATCACTTCTTTCTTGTGCCACAACCAATATTCCCAGAAATTTTCATCCTGTTCACAAACTTACAAACACTAGCAAAAACATTACCTCCTTGGCAGATGTAAAAATAGGTTGATTGTAAACCGTTCTGTTTTGGATGTACTTCACTTCAAGTGGAAGAATCTGTTTGCCATTTTGTATGTTGAAGTTGTGCCAAAACAATGGCCCTGTATTTTACAATACATCAGCACATTTTCTGGGTCATTCAGATAAAAAGTTACCTGGGTCTGTGCACACAATGCATTGGCAATGCATTAGCATTCAGTGACACCTGCAATTGGAATTTACCAATGCACCTCTTTTCTAAACTAGACAATACTCAGATATCAAAAACCTCCACCAGTGTAGCTCCCATATTGCTGTTACACTTATATGGAATAGTTCCACAATGACGTTACCATCATAATAAGATTCTTTGACCCTGAAAACCCACATGGAGCACTTGTTGATGATTGTTCACTTGTTAACTGAATCACCACCAAAATCTAATAATTTTTAAAATGAGCCATTACCGACATCTCCTAAAAATTTAACCAAAACCTGTTCAGTAGTTTTTGTGTAATCTTGCGAACAAACACAGACAAAAACTCTCTCTCTCTTTGGCAGAGGTAACTAGAAGCACTCGGAGAAAGCAAACCTCTGCCAAGGTAGCTCACATATTGCTGTTAAGTCTATAAGCAATAATTCAATGATAAAGTTATCATAATAATAAGATTACTTGACCCTGAAAAGCCTAGCACTTGGAATCATGTTGACATCATTATTAGTGAGACAGTTATTGAGCGAAAACGATCGTTCGCTTATGGTGGTTACCTGGACTGTTACCAACATCTCCTGAAAATTTCAGCAAAATTCATCCTTTTTGTGTAATCTGGCAACAAACAAACAAACGTACACAGGCAAAAACATAACCTCCTTGGCAGAGGTAATAACGGCTTGGACACTTTTTTTCTTTTCCCCCCAGCAGGTGGCAGTATTGCTCATCAAACCTTTGAGAGTGCCTCATCGGCAAGAAAAACTTGATGAAGAACAATCTTCACTCATGCAAAGTTTAATAATAGCGTAGGGGTAGAAGAAGAGATGAAACAGTCAAGACTGTGGCCACTTTGAAACCACATACAGCACTACACTTGCAGTGTGTACACTGTAATAATGAAAACTTAAAATCACATCAAATACATTTTCCAGGAGACAAAAAATAATATTTTTTGTTGTGTTATGAACTTCATCGAAGGAGTTATCTCAATTAACCTTGTTTCTTTACCTAAGTTGGCAAAACTTAAAACAAACAATTAGTTTAAGGTCAGGCCAAGTTCTGACCAAAGTGTTCATATACATACAAAATATCATTGATTGTTAGACTGGTGCAGTGGTAAGCAGACATACATCATAAAAACTTGCTGCAACTGGTCTAGGTACAAATCCTGCCTCATGGGTTTTTCTTGAATTTTAATTTTTTAGAAAACTAAAAAAAATGAGTGCAGAAAGTTACCTTAATTTTTTTTTAGTTTTCTGGATTTTTTTTGACAGTGTACTGATCTTGGCAAAAATGTGGTAAACAATATAGTATGTAGTATGCAAACACTGTGAAATTGGCAGTATACCAAAAATATCCAGATGCCATACCACTTTGTGAAAAATTATCAGAAACCATCCGACCAGACTACCCTGCTTAAGTTCCCACAATGCAAATGTAAAGTGAATAAAATCTCTGCAAATTTACATGCTTGGGCTGTTACATGAATGTAACACATCTGTCATGTGAATGTTCAACTGTTAAAATCATGAAATTCAAAATAAATCACTCATAATATTTTTCTCAAGAGTGTACACTGGTGCTATTTTAGCAGTGAACAATGTCAGAATCAAAAACCCTTTAATATTTTATATTTATATGTATTTACATTTTATGTTGTTGAAACACTTACCCTGGCCCACACTTTGGTACAGTAGGTCATGGTAATGCACCTTACATGATAGTTGCCACCCACCAGAAAACAAAAAGAAATAACAGAATAACAACCGTTTAGCAGTCATACTAGTTACTATTTCTAAATATGCAGTGCCACAGTAAACAGTCATCATTTTTGAGAAAAAAAAAAGCCTGTCTCTTTCACTGTGTCATTTAGGATGTTCTTGTACTTTTTTTCTCAAATGGACAATTCCAGCTACAACATACCAAGATAAAACTAATTATAAGGAAAAATGTGGACAGCAACAGCTTTATTTTTAACTTTTTAGGCCATGGGATGTAAGAAGTGGCCTTGGAAGTGATGACAGAAGCCAAGACTTGATTCTAATACATCCATGGTTGGACACTGACGGACTGGTGGACATCTTCAAGAAAATCTGGACAGACTGCTGCAGATCACGCCAGCTTCCTACTCAGTATGAGTTAAGTCTACACAACCAAATCAGTGCTGATGAAACCAAACTAAACCTGCTCTGGGTGCAGTCTGCGGTATCTGATACAAAACAGTTCTGTTTGCAGCACTCACTGAGACCAATTCAGTTTCTGAAGTTTGTTTTCACCTAAAATTCCCAAAATTACTTGGTGCTCTTGGTCCTGTCTGCAGTAAAGTACAGTTCAATGTCTGTGCAGGCTCTCTCCTTACAGGAACAGGGTGGGATCACTGCGGCTAATGCACTCGCACCGGCCACTTTATTAGTTACACCTGTGCAACTGCTTGTTAATTCAAATTGCCAGCCAATGACATGGCAGAATCTCAATTCATTAAGCCATGTAGATACAGCTTAATGAATTGACCTGCTGAAGTTCAAACCAAGCAACAGAATGGAGAAGAACGGTGATTTAAGTGAGTTTGAACGTGGCATGGTTGTTGGTGCCGGACTTGCTGGTCTGAGTATTTCAGGAATTGTTGATCTACTAGGATATCATGCACAACCATAGGGTTTACAGAGAATGGCCCAAACATGAGATAATGTCCAGTGAGTGGCAGCTCTCTGGGCAAAAAGGCCTTGTAGATGCCAAAGGTCAGAGGAGAATGGCTTGAGTTTGTGATGACTGAAAAGCAACAAGAACTCAAATTACCATTCTTTACAATAAAGCTATGCAAAAGATCATCTCTGACCACACAACATGTTGAATCTTGAAGCAAATGAAGGCCACACCAGATACAACTCCTGTTAGCTAAGAAAAGGAAATTGTGGCTACAATTTAAATGGACTCACCAAAATTGGACAAAAGAAGTTTGGAATAATGTTGTCTGGTCTGATGAGTCTTAATTTCTGCTGCAATATTCAGGTGGTTGAGGGCGAACTTGGCAGAAGCAACGTTAAAACATGGATCCATCCTGCACTATCAACGGCTCAGGGGTTGTAGTTGTGTGATGGTTTGGGGAATATTTTCTTGGCACACTTTGTTGTATTGCTGCTGACTATCCATCCCTCTGTGAATGCAGTGTACCCATCTTCTTATGGCTATTTTTTGCAGTACAACACCTCATGTCACAAGCTTAAATCATCTCAAACTGGTTTCTCAAACATGGTGGTGAGTTCATTATACTCCAGTGGCCTCCATTGTTACCAGATCACAATCCAATAGAGCACTTCTGGATTGCGGTGAAATGGGAGATCTATAATG